>PVIY010048769.1:0-17110 GCA_004026745.1 Myrmecophaga tridactyla
AACTCCAAGATGAGTACCAAGGTCTTGGCCCAGCAGTGAGGAAGCAAAATGTTCCTTTCTGAGAGATTCCTCACAAATGAGTACAAATCTGACAACTGTGGAGTTGAACCTGGCATTGCTCTAAGATTGAAGACAGATGAGGGGAAATTTAGATTTCTTCTTAGGGCTGTTGTAGGGCCTCTTAGAAAGAGAGGCTCTCATGAAAAAACTGCCTGCCTGCCTCCTGGCTTCTTCAGTTCTTCTCCTCTTGCTGTCTAGAAAGTACTCAGCAAGGACACCTCCTTTGGCTCTGGGAAAGGAAGGCTTTGCAAGATGATTTTGATCTAAAACAGAAAAGCCATTGCAAACTTATACAAAATGCCCTGCAGGGGTCAAGTAGAGAGCTTAGGAGAAGTTCACAGTTTCTGTGGGCCTTCTTGGGCTCTTTCCTGCCCTTCTATGGTTGAATTTCAAAGCATCATGATCATGTACTGAGAAGGATTATGCTTTGTAGGCCTCAAACTTTATAAAATTGGGGCTTAAAAAGCAAAATCAAAGTTTTTCACACAAAATTGAGTCCAAAAATTAATTATTAGCCTGAGAAATAAAATTGTGCCAACCTGCAATATTTTAAAAACCAACACTCCAAACATCATAAAACCCCAAAAAGTTACATAATATTTTATTACTTATTTGCCTAACACATATCTATAATCAAAACTTTCTGTTTTCATATATTTTTGGCTCTATACTTCTGAATTACTTCCTGGTATGACAGTAAATTTCTCATATTTCCTATTTAGATTTTTAAAAAGATAATTCAGTCTTACTCCAGTCATGGTTCATCAACATGTGTTTTTCATCTTATACCATAGTACATTACAATACATATTTATTACCTCAGTTTCTCTGGGTGAGAAGTCTAGACAAAAGTGGATTCTCTTCTCAGGATCTCACAAAGCTGGAACCAAGAAGTCAACCAAGATTGTGGCCTCACCTGAGACTGGGGGTTGTTTTCTAAACTCACCTGCTGAATTTGTTTGCTCATAGTTGTGGAGTTCATGGCTGCTTCCTTCTTCAAGACTGGCTGGAGAATCTCTCTGGTCTTAGGGAAGGACCAAGGGAAACCATAAAAAATAATGAGCTAAATTGAAATGAAAACACAATATAACAAAATCAAATTTCATGAGACACAGCTAACACAGGACTGAGAGGGATATTAAACCAGTAAATACACACACAAGACAAGAGAAAAAGCCTCAAATCCATCATGTAGACTCCCAATTAAAAAAACCTAGAAAAAGGAGAGAAAAAGAAACACAAACAAGCATGAAGAAGGAAATAGCGCAAAAAAGAAGAAAGCAATTATATGAAAAACAGGAAAACTATTGAGAAATAGCAATGAAATGTGCTGCTTATTTAAAAAGAGCAATACCATTGCTAAACTTCTAGTAAGACATACAAAGAACAAGAAGGAAGGAAACTTAAAATATCACCGCAGACCCTGCAGACATGAAGAGCATTATAAGGGAATACTTCAAAGAATACAGCACATATTATTTTGACAGCTCGAACAAAATGGACCAATTCTGTAAAAAAAAAAAAACCACAAACTATCACAATTACCCAATAGATAGAAAATCTGACTATCCCTACAACTGTTAAGGAAATTGAATTTATAATTTAAAAGCTCCCATAAAAGAAATCTTTAGTCCCAGATTGGTTTCACTGGAGAATTGGATAACATTATATTTAAAGGTGGGAGACTGAATGCTTTATCCCCAAGATCAGGGACAAGATAATCAATATCCACTTTGAGCACTGTTATTCAAAATAATGCTGGAAGTTATAGCAAGTTTCAATGGAAAATTTCATTAATAGTTTAAAGAAGAATTGATGAAAATTTTATACAGTCTCATCCAGAAAATAGAAGGTAATGATCCCCAGCTCATGTTATGAAGCTAGTATTATTCTGACAACAAAATCATAAATAGTACAAAAAAGAATACCACAGATCAATATCCATCATGAAAAGAGATGCAGAAATCCTTAAAAAGTGTTAGCAAACAGAATTTATCAATATATGAAATAATAATACACCATGATGAAGTGGAGTTTAATCCAGGGAAGTAAAGTGGTTCAATATGAACAAATGAACCATTGCAGCCCACCAGATTAACCAGGTAAAGAAGAAAAATCACATACTTATTCTAACTGATGTAGAAAAAAAACGTTTAACAGAATCCAACGTGCATTCATGATGAAACCTCTCAGAAAATAAGAATAGAGGTGAACTTCCTACATTACTTAAAAAAACACATGTACAGAAAAACCTCCAGCTAGCATTATACTTAATAGTGAAAGCTGAATTCTTTATCCTTAAGGTAATGAACATGACAGGGGTGTTCACTGTCAGCACTGTTTTTCAAATGGTACTAGAGTTACTGCCAGAGCAATAAGACAAGGCAAGGAAATAAAATGAATACGGATCAGAAAGATGAAATAAAACTGTCGCTACTTGAAGATAACATGTTTATCTTCATGGAAAAATCCCAAGGAACCAAAAACAACACTAGAAAAGAAAAATCTCAAAGAACTATTAAGTGTTCCGATAGCCTGGATTCTTGAAGATGATTGTATAACTATATAGCTTCTACAGTGTGGCTGTGTAATTGTGAAACCTTTGTACTGTAACCAGAGTATGGACTGATGAGTATAGAAAAGGAAGGGTAAAAAATAAACAAATAACAGGGAGAGATAAGGGTTATGGAATGTTTTGAGTATCCATTTTTATGTTGATTGTTATATGTGTTTTTTAAAGCAATGAAAATGCTCAAAATTGATTGTGGTGATGAATACACAGCTATGTGATGATATAGTGAACCACTGATTGTACTGTTTGGATGATTATAGGGTATGTGATTACATCTCAGTAAACTGCATCAGAAAGAAGAGAACACAGAAGATTAGAGAACCAGTCATTTTTCTATATACTAGCAATGAACACATTGGCACTGAAATTTAAAATACCATACCAAAAGGATGATACCTTCCTTATAATAAAACTTTAAACTTCTGTGTGAGACTTAAGGGAGAGATGTTTATTTAGTGCAAAATTTATATTTTGGGTAGTGCATTTCCTAATTGTACAGTCAGTTTAATTGAACACCATAAGTACATGGAATCTTGAATAGGGCATGAAATTTTGTTGGTTTGTCCAGCTTAGTGTGATGCCCTGATAAATCCAAATCCCAGGGTTATTTGGACAGTGCAAAGTCACTTTGGGGAAATGAGGAGAAAGGGGGAGATATTCAACTTCCCATTTGGAAAATTTCTGATATTCTTGCAAGCAATGGGTTCAACCAAATGAATAGGCTGTGCCCTCGATCCTGGGGTTCACCCCTATGAAACTTATCCCTGCAAAGGATAGACTAGGCCTACTTAAAATTATGCCTAAGAGTCATCCCCAGAGAACCTGTTCTGTTGCTCAGATGTGGCCCCTCTCTCTCAGCCAACATGGCAAGCAAACTCACTGCCCTCCCCTTCTCTACCTGGGACATGACTCCAGGGGTGTAAACCTCCCTGGCAATGTGGGACAGAAATCTTGGTTTGAGCCAGGACCCAGCATCAAGGAATTGAGAAAACCTTCTCGACCAAAATGGGGAAGAGAGAAATGAGACAAAATAAAGTTTCAGTGGCTGAGCATTTCAAGCATAATCCAGAGGTTATCCTGGAGGTTATTTTTATGCATTATATAGATATCCCCCTTTTAGTTTCTGGTGTACTAGAGTGACTAGAGGGAAGTACCTGAACTATAAAGCTGTGTTCCAGTAGCCTTGTTTCTTGATGATTATTGTATAATGATATAGCTTTTACAATGTGACTGTGTGATTTTGAAAACCTTGTGTCTGATGCTCCTTTAGCAGATTAGTTTAAAATATGGATAAAAAATAAATAATAGGGTAACAAATGTTAAAATAAATTGAGTAGATTGAAATACTAGTGAATAGGGAACTCATAATATATCCACACAGATATGTCCAATGGAATTTTTTTCAAAGGTACAAAAGCAGTTCAATGGAGAAAAGACAGCAATTTCAACAAATGATGCTGGAGTAATTGGACCAGTATATGCAAAATATGATAAATAAATAAAGTTTCTGAACTTAAGTCTCGCACTTTATACAAATATTAAACTGTGAAAATTCTGGGAAAAAATTAAAACAGTATTCAGGATCTAGGTCTAGGCAAAGAGTTCTGAATTTTGACATGGTGAACACGATATGTAAAAATATATTTCATAAATTGAACTTTATCAGACTTTTTAAATTTTTGTTTTGTGAATGGCCTTGTTAAAAGAATGAAAAATCAGGTTATAGACTGATAGAAAATGATTTCAAACATATATGACAAAGAACCAGTGTCTATAATATATACATCATTCTCAAAATGCAAACAAAAAATCCAGTAAGAAAAGAATAAAAGACTTGAACAGACATTTCATCAAAGAGGATTCACAGATGGCAATTAAGCATTTGAAAAGGTGTTTGAGACTTCCAGTTTCAGCTCCAATCTATAAAGAGCTTGGCAGCTGTCATCCCAGTCCTCACAATATGAAAAACACTGATAAAACTGGAAATCAGCAGCTTTTCTTGAATCCATCAAAGAATTTAAGCCATCAAAGTACTGTGTTCACACGGCAAACCATCGCCCCTAAATCTGGAGAGAGAGGCAAAAACACAGCCTCACAGCTGAAATCAACTTATGTGGAGCAGAAGCTCCTGGAACCATAAACTGACAGGGATACTTCAGGGGTAACTTGAAAATTGCTGGTGGCAGATTGCAGGCTAGTATGAGAGTGAGAAACTCCTGGGGAGCCAGCTGATTTGGGCATCTTTGTACAAAAACCTGCACACTAATGGTTGTAGCAGCTCTATTCATAATTAACCAAAAACTGGAAGCAATCAAGATGTCCTTCAAAAAGTGAAAGACAAACAGTCTAAGATAGAAGGATGGAATGGAAATGCTACTCAACAATAAAAAGAAATGAGCTACCAGACCATGGAAAGACACAGAGGAAACATAAATGCATATAGTAAGTGACAGAAGCCAGTGTGAGAAACCAACATATTCATATCATTCCAATTATATGTCATACAGGGAAAGGCAAAATGATGGAGACAGCAAGTGATCAGTGGTTGCTGTGGATTTGGGGGGAAGAGGAGAGGGCTTAATAGATGAAGCACAGGTAAGGCATTCTAATTATACTGCATAATACTGGAATGGTGGGTATTAGACATCACACATTTGTCAGAATGCATAACACTTTCCAACGCAAACAGTGAACTTTAAGGCATACAAATTTTGAAAAATCATTTAGGAGTTCAAGGGATCCCAAGAAAGAATGCAGCATGTGACAAAAAACTCTAATGAGAGCTGGCTAAGGTGGCTCAACAGGCTGAGTTCTCGCCTGCCACACCAGAGACCCGGGTTCGATTCCCAGTGTCTACCCATGTTAAAAAAAAAGACTCTAATGGTATTACAGATATAAACCAACCTCACTGAAGAGGGTGGGGAGAAAATGTGTTGATGTAATAACTTTGGATGTGAGTGGAGTCTACAAGACTGTAGGCAAAAGGAACTATACCTAAGCACTGTACTCTACTTGACAAAGCTGTCTCTCACTGGAGTACTGGTTAACCATTTGGGTACTGCTGTAAATGTATACAGGAAGGGAATAATCAAGTAAACATTTAGCAGAAGGTGGAAGCCAAGTTTCTTGGTCTGAGAATTTATAGATAACCAAGGGAAGGAATCTAGAGAGATTCATGCTGATGGATTAGAGTTAGAGACATCAGTATTTTTAACTTACTATAGATATTTAAGTTACTATACATACAAATGACCAAATGTAGAAATAATTATAGGTATGTGTATACACAGGTTAATATAAACACTTTTTTGTTGCTGTTCTGTGAGCTGAGTGGCCTAAACGAAAGACATCCCAGTGCAGCAACACATCTAGCACCCAGACCTTGGTTATTAATACCATCCTCCAATAGAAGTAGCCAAGGGTCCTTGAGGAAATAGCTGACTCTAGGGCTAGGGCAAGAAATATGCAACATGACTCTGGATCATTTGTAGTGCTAGGAAGGAAGGAGGAAAGGAAGGGAGGGAGGGAGGAGGGGAAGGATGGGAAGAAGGGATGGAGGGAAGGAGGGAGGGAGGAAGGAAAAGTAGCAAAAAAAATTTTTGTGTGTGGGAAAAAGTTTTTTCCCACAAAATAGTAATTTGTCTCTTGTAAATGGAAGAACTACAATAACATGTACTTCACAACTTGGATCTGCCCCTGGATCCAAATAAAAGAAGCCTTTGGAACAAGCAGAATCATTTTGTTTTCCCACCTTTTTCATTGAGATTAACACATTGAAACTGATGTTTTATTGACATGATGAGTTACATGACAAGTTCTTAATACCTCTTTCCTTTATTGCTATGCTAAAATTATGATTCTTAGTCACCTAGTAGTTTGTCTCAGCCATATAGACAAATGATGAGCTTATCCTTGTTCTTTCTTTCATTGTCTTTTTTTCTTCCATATCTATCTTCTCCATATTCACTTTCCTTGTATTTTCTTTCTTTCTTATTTTTCTCTCCCTAACCTTCTACTAAGCCTTTGTCCTAGATGGCTGGGGTCTCCCCTCCTCCTTGACCAACAGAAAGTTACTGCACATGTGCAGCCCCATCTGCCCCAATGTGCATCTCTCAGGATTCAGTAGGACACAGCAGTGTCTTTCAGAGAAACCTGGGGCAGGATCAAGGTACTGGACTTTATGTCTGTTGTTGTCAGAGAGACCATTTCATTGCTCACACTGCCTTTTAAACTATGGATTATGTACTTTGGACCCTGAATGATGCTTTGTTGATACCAATGTATATAGTCATTTCCACTGATAGTAGAATGATTACAAGGTAGGTTTACAGCTTCTCCTTCAGCAAACTCCATGGAGCTGGGCTGGATGGCTTTTGCATAAACCACAGGGCCTAAGGAGTCAAGAAAATCAGATTAGCTTCTGACCCCCAAATCAATGTCATTCTAAAGATCATGGATACAAAATTCTTGTAAGTTTCTTCTCTGGCCTAGTTCCATACTCTAGTATTTTTAATTTGTGTACTGCCAGAACAAAATCTTCATTGGTGTCCCTATTGAAGACTAAAGATAAATGCCAAGTATCAGAGGCTCCATAGACTGGATTCTATGAATTCTCAACTCAATAAACCCAGAGCTTTCTTATACCTGGACCCATTTAAGTGCTATTCTGATATCATGGCCATGATCTAACATCTTACAGAGAAGTCCATAGTCCTAGACACATGCACAACCCTGTTCTCAATTATACCATCAGCACTTTGGGTGAAGCACAGGGAGAAAAGCAGCAGACAAAACCCCCTACACAGTCCTTTGGCTTGAAAAACCTTTATAGAGTCAGAACACTTACCCAAGATGAGAAACACAGTTATTCTAGTCACCAGCCTCATACTTCAAGGACAAAATAGGATCCAGGGCTCAGAGCTCTGGCTTTGCATCTGATTCTAGGCATGAAGTAGACCCAGGGAACTGAAGCAACAGCCACTAGTACAGACTTAAAACCAGTACAGCTGCCATTGTGTTGTCAGTGTCTTGTCAACCAATGATTGAGCAGTTCTTCATGTCGTTCTCCCTCCCTAGTGTCAGTCAGGGGACCCAAGAGAAGGGAAGAGTGTCATTTACACATCCGGCCCTAACTCAGAGGGTGTCCCCTGAGATGATCTGTGAGGGTAAAGTCTAGAGACTGGCTCCGGATGAGGAAACTCAGTCATGAGGACACATCTATCCAGCACTTTTCTTCCATCATCTCTTTCTCAGTGTTCCAGAGAAATGCCTAATGGTCCATGAAGCTTGTGGAATCTATTATTTAATCCCAGAAACCTATACCAAGATCTTTGCTGAAAGGAGGTGAACATTTCTATCTACATCCCCCAAAAATGTAATGCAAGTGAAGTCCAAAAGCAAGGAATGATGTGTTCAAGGACAAAAAAATTACTAACATTAAGACTAATATCTAAATCTTCTGGAGCTCAGGTCTCCTGTAGAGTTTCCTGGAATTGTAGATCTGCCCTCTTCTAGGTTGACATTTTTCAGTGCATCTGTTCTTCGTATAATAACTGATGACATGCAAGCTGCTCACACTCATCTCATTTAAAAACCTCCTAAATACTCATTTCCTTGTCTCTGAGCCCATACTTATGGGTTCCATGCAACAAGAACACTGAGACAGAAAGAAAAGGAAGAAGGAAAAGCAAGCAAAGGGGGAAAAACCAAAAGCAAGGGTAGGGTGAAAAAAAACAACGTCCCTAAGAATTAGTCAGGGAAGGTAAGGGATAAGTAGGGAAGGAAAATGGAGAAAGCAACATTTAAGGAAGGTGCTCACAAAGGTTTTATGCCACTGGGGTAAGGGCCCCAGAGCTCTTGAATCCATACCCACATACAAGAAGAGATTATAAAGTACAAAATGTCTAAAGGGGATGAAATTAAGCTATTTCTCCTGTTTTGGGGGGCAACGCAAAGAGATATGTAAGCTTAGTCTCCCTTCTCCAGAAAGGAACTCAATAAATAAACTGCATAGTCTAATCCAGGATGACAAGTCATCCAGCAGTCTTCTGAGAGGCTCTTTACTTTGGTTTGAAGGTAGATGTAATGCTGCAGTACTGATCTTCGTTTTCTCAGCCCTATAACATTCCAAAGAAGATTTTTACTACTTTTTATTACTTTGTTATTTCAAAGTAATATCCTCATTATGTTTCTCAATTGTTGATGTGTCTCTTTAATTTTTCTTTTCTATCTAACCTTTCCCATTTTAAAGATTGGTTCAAAAGCCCATATTATTCAATGTTTATAAGAGAAATTGACACAGACTAAGTAACCAATAACTACCTGTTTCATGTATCAATAGATGAACCATTATTCATAAATTTACTGAAAGAAGTGATGTTGAGCAACCCTTTGAATTATTCTCACAATTTTCTGGAAAATATTTTAAAGAAAATATTCCAACATGGAAAATATCAGTCAGACTTATGGAAAAAAATTTACTGAAAGACAACAAATTTCCCAAGTTTACTTTTGCTTCCCAAGTAAATGTGATAGTGTTGATATTTTATTTATTTGACAAATATTCTTTTGGACCCTACACAGTGCCTGAACATAAAAATATGTCAATAATATAACACCGTGGAAAACACAAAAAACTATAAAAAATGAAATTATTTAAAGTAGGTGTGAATACAGCAGTTTGTTACATTAGGAGAAGGCAGAAGAAAAGTAACTAACATAATTTGGTTTTAGGTTTGTTGGTTTGTTTGCCTTTATTTTTTAGAAGATAGTAGAAACCATTAACAGGTGATGTTTCTAATCTTATTGAAACCTCCAAAAATTATGCTGTATAACTGTGGACAATCTAAAAATATGTTTATCTAGTCTATTGACTATTTTTAGAACCCTTAATCTTAAAAGATTATATTTAGGACCACATGGGATGAGTTTTTTTTTCCTTTTATTTGATGAAAAAAACCAAAATAATTGACACAACTTACTATTTTTAAAAAAGCCAGAGGATTGGCTAAGGCCCACACCCTCACATGATGAATGAGTGCAACCCTCTAGAATGGAAAAGAAGTTGCTCAATGTGATAAAGGGTATCTGTGAAAATATCCAAAGTCTATACCATAATTAATGGTGAAATACTGAACACTTAACTTTTATGTAAGGAAAAAGGCAGAGGTACACTATCACAACTTCTATTCACAGTTATACTGGAGATGCTGGCATCAATTAAGGAAAAAGAAAGATAATGTAAAAGTTTAGAAAAGGAGAAGTAAAACTGTCTTTATTAATAAATATTGTAATGGTCTATGTAGAAAATCCAAAAAACCTATGAACAAACTTATGAAATGATAAATTAAGCAAAGTCAGCTGTATTTCTAGATTCTAAATTAAAGTAATTGAAAAATAAAACTAAAATGCCATTTACAGTGAAATAAGAACTCAAATCCTAGGAATAAATTTAATAAAAAATATACAAGTTCTCTGAAATGAAAGCTATCAAAACTCAACAAAAAGAATCAAAGAGGACCTAATTCAATGGAGGTATACCATATTTATCAGCCTGAAGACTCTATATGTTCAAATCACAATTCTCCCAAATTGAGCTACAAACTCAAACCAATCTCAATCAAATTAGCATCCCCTTTAGTGGTAAAAGATGAGAAATAATTCTACAAAGAAAGCTAACTTATGAAGAAAGGTTGAAAGGAAAGATGGAAGGAAGGAAGAAAGAAAAATCTCCAGGGTCAAATGGTTATACTGGAGAATTCTACCAAATATTTAAAGAAGAATGAGCATAATTATATACAATGTCTTTCAGGAAATGGTGAGAAGGGAACACTTCCCCATTTACTTTTTTCCTTTTTAAAAACTTTTTTATATTGTATAGTATACCATATATACAAAGCAAAGAAATAAAAAAGCAATAGTTTTCAAAGCACTCTTCAACAAGTGGTTACAGGACAGTTCCCGGACTTTGTCATGGGCTACCATATGATCCTTTCATATTCTTCCTTCTAGCTGCTCCAGAATATAGGATGCTAGAGGGCTTAAATATTTTTTATAACAATCTACTCTTTTTCC
The DNA here is from genome assembly GCA_004026745.1 of Myrmecophaga tridactyla. Taxonomy (NCBI): domain Eukaryota; kingdom Metazoa; phylum Chordata; class Mammalia; order Pilosa; family Myrmecophagidae; genus Myrmecophaga; species Myrmecophaga tridactyla. Next base: position 10,706 of record PVIY010048769.1, read on the forward strand.
TTTTTTTGGTGAAAAATAACATATGTACAAAAAAAAGCTATAACTTTCAAAGCACCACAATTAGTTGTAGAACATATTTCAGAGTTTGACATGGGTTACAGTTTCACAATTTTAGGTTTTTACTTCTAGCTGCTCTAAAATACTGGAGACTAACAGAGATATCAATTTAATGATTCAGCATTCATATTCATTTGTTAAAGCCTATCTTTTCCACCATCACCTTTGATATTTCTATCCTTCTCTTTAGGGGTGTTTGGACTATGGCAGTTCTAAATTTTTCATATTGGAAGTGTCTGTCACTAATATGGGGTAGGGAGATGGAACTATCTGATGTTCTGGAGAGGCTGGGCTAGGTTTCAGGACTTACCTGCACCAGGGATGTATTTGGAGGTTGCAGGTTTCTGGCAAGTTACTCTAGCACCTGAAACCCTTCTGGAATCTTATATATTGCTGTAGGTTTTCTTTAGGATTGGCTGGAATGGTCCTGGCTGGGGGTTGGCAGGTTATGATAGGTAGCAAGGGCTAACTGAAGTTTGCATAAGAGCAACCTTCAGAGTAGCCTCTTGACTCTATTTGAACTCTCTCTGCCACTGTTACTTTATTAATTACACTTCCTTTCTCCATTTTGGTCAGGATGCAGTTGTGATCCCACAGTGCTAGGTCTGGATTCATCCCTGGGAGTCATCTCCAAAGTCACCAGAGAGACGTTCACCCCTGGATCTCATTTCCCATGTAGGGGGGAGGGCAGTGATTTCACTTGCAGAATTGGGTTTAGAGAGACTGAGGTCACATCTGAGCAACAAAAGAGGTCATCTAGAAGTAATTCTTAGGCGTGCCTATAGGTCGTCTAAGCTTCTCCACTACCTACATCAGCTTCTCAAGAGTAAGCCTCCTGATCGAGGGCATGGCCTATTGATTTGGGTGTCCCTAAAGTTTGACACAGTATCAGGGGATTCCCTGATGGTAGAGTTTAATAGTTCTATATTTTTCTCCCACTCCTCAGGGAGTTTGCCTATACTTTTTGATTATCTGCTTAATATACTCTAGGATGCATGCAGGCATTACAATAATCTATACAGGATTAAAGGACCTCTTTCTTATTCTGTGTTCCCTGTGTTTCAATTGTTCAAATAAGCTATACAGCTAGGTTGAATTAGATTATGGACTACAGAAAATTTCAGTTCCAGACCAAATAAACCTTTCTTCCATTGTTCTCAAAGATTATATGTAGTCCTAAAATATAGACACTGTCTTCCTTACCCCTATGTTCTGAATTACTTTAACTCCAACCTGTTTGGTTTTGTTCTTACCTCTAAGTAGATTGTATGTATAAAACAGCCTCTCTAAATTCCAAAATAATAATTACCACTCCAGACTTAATGTGTCTGCTCTAAAGCTTACAACCCAGGCCCCTGTTTTCTTATAAGCATTTTGGAAAGGTGACCATACCATCCTTGTTCTTTTGCTTCTGGCTTATTTTGTCTCATCAAATGTCCCACATGTTCATTCACATCAATGCATCCCTCATGACTTTGTTCCTTTTTGTAGCAGCACAACCTCCATTCATAAGTATACACCATCACTCATCAATTTACTTCTCCATCAGTGCATCCTTCAGCCATGGGCATTCATCAGGCATCATGTAGAGGGCCCAAAGACCACAGTCCATCAACACTCTCAATTTCAGATAATTTCATTGTTTCCAAGAGAAAGAAAACCAATAAACATACACTTGCCAAATAGAAAATCTAAATCTCATATTAAATCTTGTCACTCCTCCCATTATTTACCTCTGCTGTTGCTGCGGCAGTGCTGATGTTTTGAACATAGCTTATAGCGTGGAATAGCAGTTTTCCCCCTGTACCCTGGACTTGAACACTCTTTATACAAGAATCATACTTGGAAGTAATTCTTGCAAGAATTCATATTTCTAGTGTTATTCAGTGGGACATGTAGGTCTATACAACCCCTTTCAATCTTGTGCATCTTCAATATGGTAATATTACTTACAGATCCACCAGAGAACCACCTTCATTCCTATCTATTTCCTTACATTGGAGTTCAACCTCATTAGCTAATGGTTCACCCACCTCTAACTTCTATCTATCTCTAAGTCTACCTATCTCTAGGCCTTTGATTATACCTCTATATTGGTCATGAAAATCATATCATATAGTATCTATCCTTTTGTGTCTGGCTAACTTCACTCAGCATTATGTCCTCAAGGCTCATTCATCTTGTCATGTGCTTCAGGATGCCATTTTGTCTTACTGATGCATAATATTCCATCGCATGTATATACCACATTTTGTTGATCCACCCATCTGTTGATGGGCATTTGTTTTGTTTCCATCTTTTGGCAATTGTGAATAATGCTGCTATGAACATTGGTGGGCAAATGTTTGTTTGTCTCATTGCTTTCAGCTCTTCTGGGTATATACCAAGTAGTGCTATTGCTGGGTCATAGGGCAACTCAATATTTAGTTTACTAAGGAACTGCCAAACAGTCTTTGATAGTGGTTGCACCATTATGCATTCCCACCAGCAGTGCATGCATCCCAGTTTCTCCACATCCTCTCCAGCATTTATAGTTTCCTGTTTGTTTAATAGCCACCATTCTTATGGGTGTGAGGTGGTATCTCATTGTAGCCTTGATCTGCATTTCCCTTATAGCCAGTGAAAATGAGCATCTCTTCATGTGCATTTGAGCCATCTGTATCTGATCTTCAGAAATACACCTATTCATATCTTTAGCCCATTTTATAATTGGATTATTTGTTCTTTTGTTGTTGAGTTGTATGATTTCTTTGTATATACAGGAAATCAAACCTTTGTCTGATATGTGATTTCCAAATATTTTCTCCCATTGAGTTGGCTGCCTCGTCACCTTTTAACAAAGTTTTGAAGTGCAGAATCATTTGATTTTGAGGAGTTCCCATTTATCTATTTCTTCTTTTGTTGCTTGTGCTTTGGGTATAAAGTTTAGAAAGCTACCTCTTATTACTAGTTCTTGAAGATGTTTCCCTACATTTTATTCTAGAAGCTTTATGCTGCTAGTTCTTATATTTAGGTGTTTGATCCATGTTGGGTTAATTGTTGTGTAGGGTGCAAGATGGGGTCCTCTTTCATTCTCTTGGCTATTGATATCCAGTTTTTCCATGCCCAATTAATGAAAAGACTATTTTGTTCCAGTTCAGACGATTTTGGGGCCTTGTCAAAAACTAGTTCACCATAGATTTGGTGGTCTATTACTGTCATATCAATTTAATTCCATTCATCAACACTTCTGTCTTTGTGCCAGTGCCATGCTGTTTTGACTACTGTGGCTTTATAATAGGTTTTAAAGTCAGGAAGTGTTAATCCTCCCACTCTATTCTTTTTTTTTTTTAGGATGATTTTAGCTACTCGGGTTCTCTTTCCCTTTCAGATGAATTTGGCTGGTATTTTCCAAATCTTCAAAGTTGGTTGTTGGAATTTTGATTGGTGCTGTGTTGAATCTGTACATCAATTTGGGGAAAATTGATATCTTAACTATATTTAGCCTTCTATCCATGAGCAGGGAATGTCTTTCCACCTATTTAGATCTCATTTCATTTCTTTTAGCAATGTTATTTAGTTTTCTTTGTACAAGTCCTTTATTATCCCTAGTTAGTTTCATTCCTAAATACTTGATTCTTTTACTTGCTATTTTGAATGAATTTTTTTTCCTTAACTGACCCTCAGATAGGTCATTGCTTGTATATAGAAATGCTACTGATTTCGCACATTAATTTTATACCCTGCCACCTTGCTGGATTTGTTTATTAGCTCGAGTAACTCTGCTGTAGATTCCTCAGGATCTTCCATGTATGGTATCATATCATCTGCAAATAACAAGAGTTTTACTTCTTCCTTTCCAATTTGGATGCCTTTTCTTTCTTTGTCCTTCCTGATTACTCTAGCTAGAACTTCTAGCACAATGCTGAATAGTAGTGGTGACAGTGGGCATCCTTTTCTTATTCCTGATCTTAGGGGGAAGACTTTCAGTCTCTCTCCATCGAATATGATGCTTGGTATCAGGTTTTCATATATTCCTTTTATCGTACTGAGGTAGTTACTTTTGATCCCTATATTTGGAGTATTTTTATCAGAAAGGGATGCTAAATTTTGTCAAATGCATTTTCAGCATCAATCTAGATGACCCTGTGATTTTTTTCCTTTTTGATTTGTAATGTGTTGTATTATATTGATTTTCTTATGTTGAATCATCCTTACATTCCTGGTATAAAACCCTACTTGGTCATGGTGTATAATTCTTTTGATGTATGGTTGGATTCAATCTGCAAATGTTTTGTTGAGAATTTTTGCATCTTTTTTCATTAGGGAGATTGTTCTGTAGTTTTCCTTTCTTATAGCATCTTTACCCAGTTTTGGTACTAAAATATTAGCTTCATAAAATGAGTTAGGTAGAGTTCATTTTTTTGTAAGTATTTTGGAAAAGTTTAGCAGGATTAATTCTAGTTCTTTATGGAATGTTGATAAAATTCCCCTGTAAAGCCGTCTGGCCCTGGGATTTCCTTTATAGGAAGATTTTTGATGACTGATTGAATCTCTTTACTTGTGATTGGTTTGTTGAGATCTTTTGTTTCTTCCTGAGTCAGTGTAGCTTGTTTGTGCATCTACAGGAATTTGTCCATTTCATCTAAGTTGTCTACTTTGTTGGCATATAGTTGTTCACAGTATCCTCTTATAATTTCTTTTATTTCTTCAGGGTCTGTAGTAACATAGCCCTTCTCATTTCTAATTTTGTTTGTTTGCATCCTCTCTCTTTTTTCTTTGTGAGTCCAGCTAATGGCCCATTAATTTCATTGATTTTCTCAAAGAATCAACTTTTGGTTTTATTGATTCTTTCTCTGGTTCTGCCATTCATTTATCTCTGCTTTAAACTTTGTTATTTCTCTTCTTCTATTTTCTTTGGGGTTAGTTTGCTGTTCTTACTAAGTTCCTCCAGGTGTGCTGTTATGTCCTCAATTTTTGCTGTCTCTTGTTTTTTAATATAGTCATTTAGAGCAATCAATTTCCCTCTCAGCATAGCCCTTGCCACATCCCATAAGTTCTGACATGTTGTATTCTCATTTTCATTCATCTTCTCCAGATAGCTACTGATTTCTCTAGCAATTTCTTCTTTAACCCACTGGTTGTGTAAGAATGTGTTATTTAATTGCCATATGTTTGTGAATGTTCTTGTTCTTTGGTGGTTATTGAGATCCAACTTCATCCCATTGTGATCAGAGAAAGTGCTTTGAATAATTTCAATGTTTTTAAATTTATGAAGACCTACTTTGTGCCTCAGCATAGGATCTATCCTGGACAATGCTCCATGTGCACTAGAGAAGAACATATGTCCTTGTGCTTTGGCTTGCAATGACCCATATATGTCTGTTAGGTCTAATTCATTTATCAAGTTATTTAACTTCTTATTTCCTTGTTGATCTTCTGTCTGGTTGTACTATCTATAGAGGAGAGTGATGTATTGAAGTCTCCACTATTATTGTTGAAACTTCTATCATTCCCTTCAGTTTTGCCAATGTCTCTCTCATGTACTTTGATGCTCCTTGATTGGGAGCATAAACATTTATGATTGCTATATCTTCTTGGTGAACTGATCTTTTAATTAGGATGCAATGTCCTTCTTTGTTGCTTATGATGTCTTTATATTTAAAGTCTATTCCAACATTAATATAGCTACTCCTGCACTCTTTTGGTTACAATTTGAGAGGAAAATCTTTTTTTCATCATTGCACTTTCCATCTGTTTGTATCTTTGGGTCTAAGATGAGTCTCTTGTAAGCAGCACATAGCTTGATTATGTTTCTCAATCCATTCTGCCAATCTGTATCTTTTATTTGGTAAGTTTAGTCCATTAACATTCAAAGCAATTTCTGAAAAGGCATTTCTTGATTCCATCATCTAATTGTTTTAATTTTATTTGCCAGATCTATATATTATTTTCTCTCTTTCTCTTTGTGTTCTTTAAATTATCCTTAGTGGTATTCTTCAATTATGTGCCTTCCTCCAGACATCCCTCTCCTTTCTTTTTTTCTTTGGGTCAGCAGAACTCCTTTTGGTATTTCTTGTAGGGCCCATCTCTTTGTGACAAATTCTTTCAGGGCTTCTTTGTCATTGAAAACTTTAATCTGTCTGTCAATTTTGAAGGACAATTTGACTGGGTACAGAATTCTTGGCTGGAAGTCTTTCTATTTCAGGATCTTGAATACATCATACCACTGTCTTCTCAGTTTTAGGGTGATAATTGAGTAGTCTGAACTCAGTCTTATTTCGTGTCCCTTGTATGTAGTAGGTTGTTTTTGTCTTGCCACTTTTGGGATTTTCTCCTTCTCTTCAATGTTTGGCAGACTGATTAGTA
>PVIY010048770.1:0-16958 GCA_004026745.1 Myrmecophaga tridactyla
CCCCCCCTGCCCTGGCATCCCAAGATCCTTCCCACGGGCTTCCACCCCAGTGGGCTCTGTTCTCCAGCTGGCACGAGTGTTGAAGTCCACCAGGTATCACTGTCTCTCACAGTTCATTCTCCGGGACTGTTTCCCCCCAGGAAATCCTCTTTATTCTTGAGTTGACAATTTTTTAGACCTGCCATCTGAGTATCTGCTCTAAGGGAAGCTAAGCGGGAATGCTCAAGGGCCTGTTTCATGGCGGGACTTCCGTGAGAGCCCACCCTACAAACGCTTGGGAGAAACTGCCCGGCTCTGAGAATCCAAGGACCCATGTGGGGTGGAGAGTCCACCTGGCAAATAGGCCGCTGATTCTGCCACAGGGCCCCAGTTATCGTGCCCTGGAGCAAAGGGCTTTGGGGTCAGTCTGCACCCCAGTTCTCAGCAGGGCAGCCCTAAGCCTTGCTGCTGGCCTCTGAGTCACCCCTTCTTATAGTCTGCACACAGGACACACCCCCCCCCAATCGTGGACAGCCAGGCTACGCCACGGCCCCGAAAGTCAGCACAGATGACAAAGCATAAGCACGTCCCCCACCGGCCGTGGGGACCCCAGACTCTCTCTTCCCGTCTCCCTGAAACTTTCCTCTCTCTGCTGCCCTTGCCGTGGCTGAGTCCCACGCGCCCACTCTCCCACCCTGCAGACTCCTGGCCCTAACAGCTTGGCCAGCAGGGGTGGGGGACATGGTCATGCAGGTCGGGGCCTCACCTCCTTCGGGTCAGGGGCCTAATGGAGGAGGGGAGTCTCCATCTCAGGCTGTGATCTCTGACCATTCCACAGAGCCTGGTCCACGCAGCTGTCAGGCATGACATGCCCACCCCGGGAAAGCCTGGCTCCTAGAAGCTCTGTGCCTACACACACACACACACACACACACACACACACACACACTTTCACCACGCTTTCCTCGCGGTCCTCAGCTCTGAGGCCTCTTGGTCCCCTGGGACTGCCCAGCAGACCCTCCATGGATGTGGGGAGGCCACGGCTGGCCGGCCTGGGCCTTAGGGAGCCTCCCCCGGCCGTGGGCTGCCCACCGTGGCCAGCTCCGAGAGTGTGGCTAAAGTATCACAGAGAATCCTGTGGGTGAGCTGGGTGGACACCAAATCGACGGCCTCGGCTCCTTCCGGGCAGCCGCCCACAGGCAGGGGGTCCTTGGGCCCAGGCTGGCCCTCCTCTGTCCCCAGGTCCCCTGTGACCTCCTTGCCGGCATGCTCGAGCCACCTGGCCAGACCGCCGGCCACCAAAGGCACCTGGCCTGGGGGAGGGACCACCAGGGCTGCAGGCTGCATGCTTGGGGGGGCCTCTCTGCCCTCCCCCAGCATCTCTCCAGGGTCCCAGCTCTCAGTGGAGGCCTTGGCCAAGCAGTCGCTGCCTTCCGAGGCTCCAGCTTCCGGTGGAGTGTTGCCCAGAAGCTCCTCTCCACCCACCCAAGGTCTCGGGGGCCCTGCCTTGTGCTCTGCACCCTCGAAGCACTGCGCCACGTCCCCGAGCCTGCCCTGTGCACCCAGAATGGGACCCCCGGACCCCCAAGCACTAGAGGAGGGGTGTCTCGCATGCTCTCTGCCACCAGCCACCAGTGGCCTTGGGAGACCCTCTGCAGCCACAAAGACCAGCCTGGACGGGGCTGGGGACTGCGCTGATGAGCCCAGGAGCCCCTCAGGGGCAGTGTCGGCCACCTCGCCCAGGGGGGACCCTGGCCAGCCGGTCGGGCCAGGCTGTGGTTCCCCCACGGCCTCGGTCCCTGCTACAGGCCCTGGTGGTTCACCCAATTCCTCCACGAGGCGTCTATCCTGTCCAGCACCCCCGAGGCAGCGTCCCGGCTCCTGGGGTCTCGGGGACCGGGCCCGCAGTGGACGCTCCTCAGACCAGGAAGACAGCTCCTCTGAGGTGAGGGAAGTGTCCTCCCCGGGGAACATGAGGGCCTCGGGTGGGGGCGGGAAGTCCTCTGAGCGGGTGCTGGCGTCTGGGGTCTCGCTGTCTGCCTGCAGGGCCGGCTCGGGTGGGGGTGGGGGCCTGGCATCCCGGTGGGTAGGGGGCGGGAGGTCGGCGCTGCCGTAGGACAGCACCTCGTCCACAGGAGACAGGATCTCGGCCACCATGCTGCCCGCCAGGACAGACGCGGCGTCCCCCTGGGCAGAGTGGGCTCCCTCCTCAGCGGCCAGCCCACGAGGGTCCCCAGCCAGAGCCTGTGGGGTCGTGGGGACTTCAGGCTCGGGCTTCCTGAGAGGGGACAGCCCCGGGCCAGTGTCCAGGGGCCCCTCCTGGCAGCTGGCAGCGGCCCAGTGAGGCCTGGACTCTTCTGCTCTGTCGAATTCCTCCTCCGATGCAGAGGTCCCTGAAGGAAAGGAGAGCCACGCGTCCAGGTCGCTGGTGGAAGAGGCCTCAGATGGGGCAGGGGAATCTGGCGTGGGTTTTCCTTTCTTCTGTCCAGCTGCTGGGCTCTCACTGGCCCCAGAGGCCCCCTGCCCAGGGTGCAGGGGAGGGAGGGTCGCTGGCAAGTCCCCAGCAGGTGGGGAGCCCCCCGAGGCCCGCACAGCCCTGGCTCCAGGCTTGGGCAGCTGCCCCTGAAGGTCGTCTTGCCAAATCTCGCTGGAGGCCTCGGAGAGCTCGGACCCCAACCCCGGAGAGGGGGTGCTGGGGAGAGGCAGCCCGGGGCCCCCCGCCACAGCCATGTTCGTGGGGACGCCGTGCAGGGACTCGGACACTGGGCAGCTGTCGTCTTCCCAGGACGTGCTGATGTCCGTGTCTGGGATGCTCCCTGCTCCCAGGTCCGTGAGGGAGCCGGAGCTCCCCGAAATCAGGACCAGTGTGGCAGACGCCCTCTGAAAACCCTCGAGGGAGCCCGCCGAGGAGGCGCTGGAAAACGCCGAGGCTTCGGAGGACCCCAGGCAGGTCCTAGGGATGGACTCGGAGCCCAAGTCCCCAGCAGGAGAGGGCCTGCGCAGGGGGCTGGGGAACGGCTCCCCCTCAGGAGCCGCAGGAGCTGCTGAGAGAGTTCGGGAATCATGTCAGTGGTTTTCAGACCCTTTGAAGTGGATGTCAACTCTCGAGCAGCCCCCCTACCCAATGCCAGAACAGCCCCAGAGCCGCAGGGTGGGGCAGAAATGCACCCCAGAAGCACACAGAGGACAAACGGAGCCCATGCATTTGGCCCCATTGATACCAACCCACCGGACAACCCACCCCAGATCCCCCCACCTGCCCCAGCAACCCCCTTTCCCCACACCAGGTACACAGGCCACGTTCTCAGCAGGCATCTCTGCGTCCCGGGGGGCCAGCCTCACACAGCTGTAGTTTTTGTTCAAGGACTGAACACTCGGTTTTGCTTTGTTTTCATTTGAGATGTGGAAAGCCCAGGACTAACCTAAAATCACTGCTTTCCACCTGGTAAGCTGGCCAAGTGAGGAGAGGTGGTGGTGGGGGCGGGTGGGGACCCATGGCCCGGGAGAGGCAGCTCTGGCTGGGGAGCTGGCCTGGCCAGCCCTTACATGTCAGTTCCTGGGCAAGGACGGGGGCGCCCTTGACGGGGCGGGGGCTTCACCTGGAGAAGCAGCGAGCTGGGCGGCTTCCCGCCAGCCGCAGGGGACGCTGGGGTCTTCTGGTCCCCAGGGGTCTCTCCTGCAAGCACATTCACGGAGAGCTCCTGGAGGGCCTGCCGGGAAGGACCTCGGCTGTCCAGCACCCACCCCGCCCCCAGGCCTGCCTTCTGGGTCTCTTCAGGGCAGTTAAATAGACCTTACTGGGAAAACACCTGGTACTGCTGAAAACTCCCCTCCCAGTCACCTGCAACCACCGAGGGGACTGTCAGAGACAGGGCTTTCCGGAGGAGGGGAGGGGCTCCGGCCTCAGTCCCCACTGGCTCCCCACTCCCACAGAGTCGCAGAGAGCATGTGCTCCTGCACAGGGGCCCCCTGCTGACTCCACAGGTGGGCCCTGAGTGAGAGGCCTTGGGCAGTATCTCTGTTTCCAGAGATGCCCCAGAGTCCGGAGGTTGAGGATGTCCAGCCAGGCCCCAGTCGACGGGCGCAGGGGGGGTGTGAGGGTCATCGGCAGCAAGAGGGGGTACTGGCTGGCCCGTCTCCAGCCTTCTGGGACCCCCATTCATCTCTGAGGGTCTGGCCCTAGCCTGGGCAGCCCCCAAGCAGCCCCAGGCCCACACCTCTGCTCCTCGGGCCACCGGCTGTCCACCTCGTGGGGCCACTCTGGGGGGCTCCCAGCAGAATCCAGGCCCCACACTGGCCCCGCAAGGCTCACACTCCCTCCGGCCACCTGCTGGGAACACGCAAAGAAAGAGTGGGGGCCAGGGTGCAGCCGCCTCCCGGGTGGGACACCCTCCCTCTTCCATGGCCTCTTTCCACCTCCTTCAGCTGCGGGCAAAGACCACCTGCCTACAGAGCGCCGTGGGGACCCTCTCACCAAATGCGTCTCCCCCAGCAGCTCAAAGGAGCCGTCCACATGCACGGCTCTACCACGAAGGAAAGGAGCAGCTTTTTCCTGCCCAGGTGTGGGGTCTTGGGAGGAGACCCAGAGCATCGAAGAGTGTAAGAACTGCACGCCTCTGTCTGGGAAGGGCGCAGAGGCCTCCCATTCCACTGACATCCCCGTTTCATGGACAAGGGGACCCTCCTCCCCTCCTGCCGCCAGCTATGCCGCAGGGCCCAGGCGGAGCGAGGCCAGGGCTCAGCTGAGCCCCGTCCCCCACTTGCCTCCTGGGGATCAGGAGGGCCTTCTCCGTGGGCGGGGAGCCAGGTCTGTACCCCGCAGTCCTGTGTGAGCCTTTTTGTCCCAGCCAGGATCTTCTCCCCTGCTAGCACGGGGCTGGGGGCAGCCCAGGGGTCTCCTGCAAGACAGAGGGACTGTCAGCACTGGAGGGCTCAGAACACAGGAGCAGAGGACGCGGTTTCCAGGTATCCTGAAACCACGTGGAAAGCATCTTACAATTCAAAACACACACAGGCCTTGTTGACAGTGTTTGGAGAGCACGAGGACATAAGGCACACTGTCAGCTGCTCCCCAAAGTTATCCCATTTAGGGAGCCTCCGTGCTCTGAAATTTCAGAAAAAAAGCATTTAAGAAAAACCCTGTTACATTGAGCGACCCCTTATCCTGCTCTGGGGAGGAACTGCCCACGTGACTTGGAAACCCTTGAACAGAAGCCGGGCTTTTCCACTGGGCATCCTCCCCTGTGGGTCCCTGTGTGGGAAACACCCCCACCAGGGAAGAGCAGACACTCTGCCTCTGGGGAAACTGCTCAGGCAGGAACCCGGAAATTGTCCAAGGAGGGGCAGGGGCCAGAGGCATCAGCAGCATCTTTGCCAAAACACTCTCCATGCTGTCACACCTTTATCTTCCAGACCCTCATGCCACCCAGGACATGGCTAGGGTGTCTGTCCACTTAGGCCAAGGATGCCGTGACGAGCCTAAGGCCCCAAGCCAGGGAACCGGAGTGACTTGAGAAGTTACGGAACTTCAGCCAGTGGGTATGGTTGCCTTCTCGTCACAGCCCCTGGCCAAGGCTGGGCCACCAGGGGTCACGTCCCAAGGACCCTGGACTCTGAAAGTGCAGTGGTTAGGTTTTGGTGTCAGCTTGGCCGAGGGATGATGCCCAGTCATCTGGTCATCCAAGCACCGGTCTGACCATTGCTGCAAGGATATTTTGTGGCTAACTGCTTAAATGACCAGTTAATTGCATCTGTGGCTGGTTACATCTGTGATCAAGTAAAGTGTGCCTCCCACAACGATATAATCCAATTAGTTGAAGTCTTTTAAGGGACAAGAGAGACTCCTTCACAGCTTCCTCAGCCAGTGAGCCTCTCCTGTGGAGTTCGCCCAGACCCTTCAATGGAACCACCAGCTTCCCAGCCTGCCCTGCAGATTCTAGACTCCCAGACTCTTCCATTCGCACGGTTGCATGAGACGCCTTTATAAACCTCATATTTACAGTCCGCTCCTGTTGGTTCTGTTTCTCTAGAGAACCCTGACCAACTCCCATGGTGACTGTGAAGAGGCATTTTCAGGGAGCCCCGTGAGAAAGTCTGGGGGTGGGGCCGGCTGGGAGAAAGCTGGGTGTGGGGTCGGCCACCCACACGGAACGGACCAGGGCAGCTGACAAAGCTGTGTGACCACAAGCCAACTGCCAGCTCTTGTGCCTCAATCTCCAGGTCTGCGAGGGGCGCCTCAGGAGGAAATGAGGGCTCCTGGCTGGTCTCAGGGAATGACTGCTGGTTCATGTGGCTGTAGCCTGGGGGTGGCCCCTCTCTGTTCAGCCTCTTCAGGGCCCCAAATATGCCCCCAGGGCTTCCCCTTCTCCCCACCCCAGGCAGCCGCAGCTCTCTCCAAGAGCCTCTGGGGGCCCTCGGGGTGAGCCTAAAGTTCTGAAAGAGAATTACTTAATTTGTGCAAAAATCCCACGTCAGCTTCTAGTTGTGCTGATGTCCAAGTCACTTAAAGTTCTTCTCAGATACACAAAACTGAAACAATCAGATTTTTCTCTTTCCCCAGAAAAGCTGTCAGGCACCTCCCACAAGAAGAGAAGGACAGGCAGGGGTCTGCGAGAGTGGCCTGTTCGGTGGGTGGGGCAGAGGCCTTGGAGAGGATGTGCTGGATGTGGGGGAAGCTTCTGGAAGATCTCCACAGAGGAGGCCCCAGAGCCACTTCCAGGGCACTTACCTGGGGGCAGCTTCTTCGTTACATCAAGCCCAAGCTGAGCTGCAGAGAGGTCTCCCTCTGCCTTGCTGGGCTGTGTCTGTAAGACACGAGGAAAGAGCCCCCATGGGCAGGAGGCTCCTGGGGAGGCCACAGCAGGGAAGGGGGGACAACCAGACCAGCGACCCCCCCACCCCAGTGCCATAAATGGGGACTAGCCTGGGAGACCCCCACCCTAGGACAAACATGGGGACTGGACCTGGAGACCCTCCACCAGCACCAGTATGGGAACCAGACAGGAGACCCCCCCCCCACAACCTAGCCAGTGCCCAGCACTGGAATGTGGGTGCTTGGGGGTACCAAGGAAGATGGAGTCATGGGGGAGGTCCCTGCTAGGCAAGGTGAACAGGTTTCAGGGGGCTGCGTACAGGAGAGGCCCGGCTCGGTGCCCCTCTGGATCCTGGTGAGCCTGGAGGCTGGACACGCGGCAGAGGGACACGAGGCCAGTGCCCGGGGTCTGAAAGACACACAGCCCCAAGGGGTTCAGACGCTCACCAGCCGGCGGGAAGGGCCCTCCGCAGCCCAGGATGGAAGCAGAGCTGGGCTCTGATCTGAGGAAGACACACACAGACGTTCCTGTCCTCTTGCCCCTTCCTCTTCGAAGCCCACTCCTCTGCGGACACTGCAGTTCCTGGCACCCCAGGGCCACGCTGACACCCCCTCCCTCCATGTCCACCTCTCCTTCTGCTGTCACTCCCTTCAGCCTTACAAACCCGGTACTCCAGAGCTGCAGCTGCCAGCTCGAACCCTTCTATGCCCCCTCCCACTGGTCCCCAAACTGTGTTCCAGGGCACCCCTGGGTGACATTTCTCAGGGGCCACACTGGGGGTGGGAGGAGGTGACACGGCAGGGCTTTGGGACCCCTGCAATCCAGCACCAACGTGTCCTCTTTGCTCTTGCAGAGGATTTCTTTAAATTGGGGTGGGAAAGGGGGGACCAGGGGTGGTCAGTAGGGTGGTGTTTTGGGCTAAGGGACTCATTAGGGGATGTGGGGGTGCGGATAAGGAAGGCTGCCCCTTTAACAGAACTCATCTAAAGCAAAAAGGGACCCCCGAGGCCCCTGGGGTGGGAAAATGGCGGCCACCCCCAAAGATACACTCAGGTCCTCAGCCCTGAAGCGGGCCATAAATCCAGTGACAACTGTCCTTGTAAGAGTCACAGGAGATGAGACACAGAGGAGGAGGCTGAGTGACAATGCAGCGGGGACGGCAGCCGCGTAGGCCCCAGGTCAGCATGCGGCAGCCTCCAGGAACCGGGAGGGGCAGGGAGGAGCCTCCCCAGACACCTGCCCACACCCCACTTTGGGACTTCCGGCCTCCAGGACTGTGAGAGAGTATTTTCTGCTGATCTATGTGTGCTTGATTTATCACAGTGGATGCAGGGAACCCCGTTGGTGCACGGGCAGGGGCAGGGTCCAGGTGGGGCAGGAGCCTCCCTCCCTACCAGGCCCGGCGTCTCTGGGACATCCGGGGCTGGCATGAGCTGCTCTGCTTGGGGAGCGGTTGCATGTGTCAAAGATGCCCAGATGGGTCTTGAAGTCTCCCATAAAAGGCCCAACTGTACAGGAGGGGGAGATGGCTGGGGAAGGCATGCGGGGTCTGGGCCCCTGGAGATGCACCATGGATAGGACGTCCCCTGCTTGCCCTGTCTGGAGACTTGGTGGCCAGCTCAGCCCCTTCCCGAGGGCTGGCCACAGCACGGCGCGTGTTTCAGCGGCTCAGCCCCACCTCTGAGTCTCCGAAACACTTCCCAGGTCTGCCCGGGCCTCCCTGCTCCCAAAGGCCTCCCCTCTTGCTCTCTGCTTGTATTTGGACAGGAACAGAGAGGCTCAGAGACTCCTTCTGAGTCACACAGCTCGACCATGAACCCGAGGCTGCCCTAAATGGCTTGGGGCCCCCAAGTGAGTGAGAGTGACCATCTGTCTTAGGGCTATTGTCTGGTTACCTTGGCCAGTAAGGCTGACCGCAGGCGTGTCCTCTCCCCATGCTGGCCTGGGAGGCTGCCAGGGACTGTCTGCCACTGAGGATGCCTGGGGGGCCATCATGCTGTCCCTCTGAGCAGGGAGGCTGCAGAGCAGGGCAGAGCAGGGGGTGAGTGTCTCCTGGCCCACCCCTTCCTGAAGTCACTGCTGCCAGCCAGCTGCTCCAAAGAGCCCTGTCCCTGAGGACAGCCCGGTGTCATGCCCAGGGAAGGAAGAGGGAGGGTAGCTCTTGTGATATGTACCCCCACCTGGTGCCCCGAGTCCCCACAGAAGGAGGCAGGCCAGGGGAAGCCAAGACCCCAAACGTGGCACGACACCCATTGCTCAAGGCTACCACGCCCAGCAGGGTTCAAAGCCAAGGCCTGCCCTAGAACACTCTGCTGCTTTCCCAGGGGTGCCCTTGGCAATGCTGACAAGGCTGCATCGTTACCGGAGCCCTGGGCCCTGGAGAACGGCAAAGGTTGAGAAACTGCACAACTGAAAGTGGCTAAAATGGGACATGCCATTCCGGGTATGTTACTATAGTCAAGTTTTAAAAGAGAAAGGAACCCCCACCCTTTGTGTTCCAGCAGATGTGCTCCTGCAAAGACCCTGTCTCATATGACTAAGGTCCAGGGAGGCCCTTTCCACCTGGGCCCAGGCACGGCCCCTCCAGTTTCCATCGGGGCTCATCAACCATCAGTGAACTGGGGGGACAAAAGGCTCCCCAGCAAACCCAGTGGCACCTCTCTCCTTCCCCTGGGCCCCCGAGCCCCGATGCCTCCCGGAGAAACGGGGATGCGTGCTCTGACCTTTATCCCATGCCTACACCATCTTCTGTGGGGGCCTCGTGTCAGGGCGTGCTCCCCAGTGTGCCTTCCCTCTGCTGTACCCCCACCCCACAATCCCTTCCCCTAGAACCTCTTCCCCAAGTCCGGGTTTGTCTGGTACCTGATGGTTCTCCCTCCTTCCCTTCCTCCCCCGGCAGCGTTCTGTTCCCCTCCCAAGGGCCACCCTCAGTGTCCACCTTCGGTTCCAGATGCCCTTGGAGGTAGTGGGCCCCACCCCAAGGACACCCTGTCCCTGCCCTGGGAGCAGACTCTTCAGCACTGAGCAGTGAAGGCCTGGACTGTGACCCAGTCCCGGGACACGCAGAGCAGTTACGCCGAGGTGCTTGTGCAGACTGCCACGAGGGGAGCTGAGGAAGGGGGCGTGAGGATCTGACAGCCCCCCAGGAGCCAGCAGGACCCCTTCCCTCAGGGAGGTTTGAAAGGGCCCCACGGGGCTGGCGAGGAGCTCTCGAGGACAGTGGGGCCCTGCAAAGGCCACTCCTGGGGGAAGAGCCCCTTCCCATCTCCTCACCCCTGGACCGGAAAGGGTGCTGCTTCTAGAGAATTCTAGAGGGTTCTAGGGGGAGTCCAGCAGGCAGCCAGCCCTGGGGTATAGAGTGCCTCCCCAGCTATCACAAGCCCTTTCAACTCAAAAGGAAAGGAGAGAGTAGTTCCCAGGGCCAGGAACCAGGAAGTTCCTGATGTGAAAAGCAGTTCTGTTCCTTCCCATGGCCAAGGCTGGGGTCCCTGGCACAGTCATCGGACCTCTCACAGTGGCTCAACCAGGGCAGTGCCCTCATTGCATGCTGTAGGGGGCCTACAAGGCAGGCAGGGCCTCAGAGGGGATTCCCAGGACAGGCTGGTACAGCCATGGAGGAGCTGCAGCTACTGCTGATGGGAGCTGGGCCTGGTCGCCTGCCCTGGACATGGGCACCTGCCCCCATGGCACAGATGCAGGGCTCGGGGGCTCAGAGAAGGGCAACGCCCCCCCACGCCCACACCACTGGGCCAGCAAGTGAGAACAGGGTCCTCTGACCCTTCTCTATCCTCCCCCTCCCTCCTCCCTGGCCCTTCCCTTCCTCTCTCTTCCCCTCCACCTCCCCTCTCCTCCTCTTTCTCCTACGCTCCGCCCCCCTCCTCAGATGGGCCAGGCTGGCTGGGCTGCAGTGAGAACACCCTGGGCCAGTGCAGGAGAGAGTTTTGATGGTGGCCCCCGTGGACTCACTGTGTGACATGCAGGTCCTGGGGGCTTCCCGGGGGGCTGCAGCTGGTAGGGCCACTGGGCCCACCCCGCGTTTGGGGGCATGAGGGGTCCTCAGCCCACCCCTCTTGCTGCCAGCTGGTCTCCCAGTCCCTCTGGGCGGCCTCAGCTTCTGGTCTGGAACTCTGCAAGAAACAGCACAGGCGGGCAAGCAGGCAGGGGCCTTCATGCCGTGACCACCCCCCCAGGCAGCTGGGACCCTGTGTCCCACACCCCATCATGAGCAGGCATGGCTGAGCCTGTGACCTCTCCATGACAGGTGCAGCATGCGGCACGGGTGAGATGGCTGGCCCAGGGCCCCCCGTGTGCAGAGCAGGTAGGCAACGTCCCTGGCCTGGTGGCTTCCTGTAGGGTCATGTCACCCACCAGGTCACTCCAGCTTAGAAGACAGGATGCTCAGCCTCCTCCCCACATGGCCTCCTCCATGCCAGCAGGTGGGGGCTGCAGCAAAGCCACCTCACTGTTGGGCGGTTCCCCTCACAAGGAGCCTCGGCCACAGCCACAGTAGCACCCCCCCACTCCTGTCCCCCATAGATAGCTCTGCCCAGTCCCCTCTCCTCCCTCTCTGGGGCTCCCCACCTCCATCTTCAGGCCTGTTTGGCCCAGGAAACCTTCTCGGCCCCCTCCCCACCACCACTTCACCACCGTCAACACCCAGGCCATCTGTCCCTTCCCACCCCAAGCCCCAGGTGCTCAACTGGGCCTCCAGCCAGGTGAGAAGGCCCACCTGTGGCAGTGTGGCAGGGGCCCACAGGTGGTGCCGCAGGCGGGCCGTGGACTGCTGCAGCGAGAGGATGTCTTCCTGCAGCCGCAAGAGCAGCTTCCGCTCGCGGTGTGCCCAGAGGTGGCTGTCCCGCAGATGCCGGATTTCCTTCTGAACCAGCCAAAGAGGAGGGAAGGTCAGTGCCACCCCACACACCCTGAACAGGAAAAGGCCGACTGGCGGGAAAGGGGGTTAACGGGGGATACCCCATTACTGGCACTGGGCTGGCTGCACCCCTTGTCCATCCACACAGTCCCCCACCTCCACCCCCACCCACCACCATGGCATCTTCACCAACAGCATAAGGCTCCAGCTCCAGGAGTGACCCCCATCCCCAGCCAGGGCCCCTTCCATCCGGCCACCCTCAGTGCCATTTAATAGCAGACCCCCTTTGCGATTCACCAGCCCTGGCACTCCCCGTGGAAAGGGTCCCCCATGCCCTGGGGTCCACGACGGTCTTTGCCCGAGCTCCAAGGCCCTGTTCTCAGCCCTCCTCTGCTGCCGGACAGCTGCCACCCAGGCACCCACTCTCCCTGGGGATGCACGGCCTCCCTGGCCCTGGGGCGTGACAAGGACCATGGTGACCAAGGCAGGAGCTGTGCTCTCTGCCAGCCCCCACCTCCTAATCTCACGGATGGCCCTGTGTACCATCCCAGCCTCCTCTGCAGAAGCAGGCAACGAGTCACCCCCTTCTTCAGGTATGGAAGCAGGGCCCAGGTGCTTGGGAAACCAATACCGGGTCCCCATACCATGAGATGGAGGCCTCAGCCAACGCGGACGCCACCCTGAGAGGCCATCACTTGCCCAAGGCCACGTCCAGTGAGAGGCCAAGCCTGGACACCCCCCCACACACACACCCGGCCATGCTGCCACTGGCTACCGCCCACCCCTACCCCCACCCCCAGGCTATGCCAGGGTGCTACCTGCTCCTGTTGCAGGGTGGCCAGGACTCGCTGCTGCTGCTCCACCAAGGCGGCCATGGCTGCATGGTCCCCCTCACTCTCCAGACACCTGGGGGTAAGCAAGGGGGACCGTCCAGGCTGGATGTAGATGTCTCAGACACGGCAGCCCTGCTCCTGCAGTGTGGGCACCCAGATGGGGCCCCAGCCCAGCTGTGTGCCCACCCCCACCCAGCTCCCACTGACCGCCAAGCCCCAGCCTGGCAGCTGCTGCTGCTGATGAGATTCTACCCAAGTAACCTTTACGGAGCCAACTTGCAAATACCAAAAGGCTTTTTAAAAATGCATATGCAATCCCACTTCCAGGCGCGTGTCAGGGAACCGGCTTCTGCGGGTGTCCGACTGAAATAATGAAGGCTGGAAACGACCCGGAGGCCGGGCAAGAGGACCGGCTGGGGAAACTGTGGGGATTGCAGCGTGGACGCGGGCGCCCTGGGGGCTGTGGGGAACAGGCCCACACTGGGGAAGTCTCTCCACCTTCCAAGCAGAAACTCAATCTCCAAACAACACATGCCGCCTCCTCCCAGGTGGTGTGAGGAGCCAGGCGCAGCTCTCCCTCAAAAGGACTGGCAGAGGGGCAGGGAAATGCGCGCGGAGATGGCTTTTTGCATGTGAGTGTCTAGCTACACTTCCGCAAAAAACAACTATCAATATTGGGAGGAATCCATTTTAGTCTCCAAAATAAGACCAGGGCCGGGACAAGCCAGGGGGCGGGGCTAGCGCAGGGGCGGGGCTAGCGCAGGGGCGGGGGCTGGTTAGGGAGGCGGGCCGGCGCAGCGCGCATGCGCTTACCCTCGGCGGTGCTCCAGCCAGGCTAGCTCGGTGCACCCCTTCTCCTCGAGCGCCTTCTCGCGCAGGCGCAGCAGTGCGGCCTGGTGCTGCGCGCGCAGCTCTTCCTCCCGCAGGTTCTGGCGGAGCAGCTGGAGCGCGAGACTACGGCCCAGGGCTCCCGGGTCCGCGCTCCGGGACCCCGCTGGATGGCACTGGGGCGGGACAGACAGGCCACGTCACTGCCGGGCTGCTAGGCGCTCCCGGGAAAAACCTCACCGGGTAGGAACGGCGCCCAGCCGCTGGGAGGGGCCGCCGCCTCCAGGAAGCCCTTCGGGTCGGCCGGCCTCGCTACCCCCTCCTTCCCCCGCCGGCCCCCCTCGATTATGAGCTCTCCCAGGGCAAGGGGACCCCATCATCTTGGCCTGTCATGTGCCCTGACTCTAGGCCTCACTACCTGCCCTGAAATGCTCTGCATCAGGTACTGAACGTCGACGTCCTGGGCGGGCACCAGTCTGGCCTGAAGCCCCCTGTTAAAATGCCTGCCTTCGCCTGTCAGCAGGGGGGAGCAGGGAGAGCAGAGACCCCCTTGGTGCAGGGCCGGGCAGCTAATGCCAGCCTCACTCCCTGAGCATCCTGACTGTGCCCCACCCTCACCCAGGGGGACGTCTCCTTGTACCTGAGAGGTAGAGTCTTGCCTCTGCCCGTAGTCCCGGTGGTGGAGCCTGGCTGGGGGCAGCTGGGAGGGGGCAGTGCCGGGCCTCCATGCCTCTTGCACCAGCCCTAGGACAGAAAGCAGGCAGGGGGTGGGCCACTCAGGAATTCTGAGCTGCCTGTGTCCATAGGAGACCTAAAATCACAGGCATGTCTGGGACAGTTTAATGACCTCCCCCTCACGTGGACTTGTCACAAGCCCTCCCTCCCACGAGGAATCCACTATCTCCTCTATCTTGAGGTGATCTGACATGTGACTACAGCATTGAAGGCAGAAGGGGGATGCGGGGCAGCCTCCCCCACTTGCTCTGCTTCTGCTTGAGAAGAGACAGAGGTCCCAGAGGGCGCTGGGGTCAAGACCAAGCACTAGGGGAGTGGCCAAGGAGAGATGATTAAACCAAATTCCTGCTTTAATCCAGCCTGATGGAAAAGGGGTCCTATACTTAAGATACATCACTAAGGACTTTTACTTCCTGCCAAAATAGAGTAAAAGGGATTGGATTTACCCTCCCACCTGAAAAAAAAAAACACAAAATATATGAAAAAACAGTTTTCAAGACCCTGGGCAATAGGCAACACAGGGCAGTGAACCCTGAGAGACAGAAACTAAATGAGGCAAGGCTATGGCTACCCAAGCTCACTGCCATGAGAGTGTTTCCAGGCCTCAGCACAGGGAAGGGAAACTGAGGCATGCCTGGCAGACCCCTGAGCTGAGAGTCCAGGAAGACCAAGGCAGCTAGAGTTCATGGGACAGAGGACCAGAGAGGACAGCTCATAGAGAGCCCTGGGGAGTATCCAGTAGAGAACTGATGGGCACATGCATGTAAGGCAAGTACCCAGTGCCATATGAAAGAAGCATCCGGAAGGATTAGAAGGCTGGGTGCTGTGTCTGCTTCCAATAGCCAGATGGGAAAAGCTCAAGATTTGGAGTCATTGGGTGGACATACAGAAGTGTCTCGCCTCAGCCATGGGGAACAACCAGCCCCAGAATGAGTGCCGTTCTGGTCGCACCTACTACATTAGAAAAGGAAGACGTGAGAGGATCAAACTGCTTCCAGATAGCTGTATTCCAGAACAAAACTTCAGGATGGTTTATAGAAACACAGCAGTATCCAGTACCCAGCATTCATGATGTCTGGCATCCAAACAAAGATTACCAGGTGTACAAAGATGCAGGAAAACCCATAATGAGAAAAATCAATCAATTTGACTGACCCAATATCAGCGCAGTTGTTAAAGAGTTAGCAGAGAAGGACATTAAAACAGTTTGGATAACTGTATTCCATATGTCTAAAAAGCTAAGTAGAAACATGGAAGATATATTTAAAAAAGACCCAGATGAAACTCTGAGAGATGAAAAACCCACTACATGGGATTAATGGCTAAGTAGACATCTAAGAAAAGATGAATGAACTTGGAGACAGAGCAATAAAAACTATTCAAAAAGAAACACACAGAGAAAGAAAAGAATCCCTTCCTCAAGTGAAAAGAATACAGTGAGCTCAACTTCAATTGGCTTAATAATGGGTAATTAGAGTCTCTGAAGGAGAATAGATAAGGGTGAGAGATAAAAAGTATTTGAAGAAATAATGGCCAACAATATTCCAAACTTGAAGAAAAGCATAAACCCATAGAACCAAGATGTCTTCAACAAACCCCAAGCAAAAAAAAAAAAAAAAAAAAAAAAAAAAAACTTAAAGAAAACACCAAAGCACATTTAAGCCAAATTGTTCAAAACCAGTAACAAAGAGGTCTTAAAAGCAGTCAGAGAAAAGAGAGATGTTATATAGAGGAGCGAAGGTGAAAGTGACCAGATTTCTCCTTGAAAACACAAGCAAGAAGACAGTGACATCAGAAAGTACTTGAAGTACTGAAAGAAAAAAAATCAACCTAGAATTCTGTATTCAGCAAAAAGTATTTCAAAAATAAAGGTGAAACGAAGGTGTTCTTGGATATACAAAAGCAGCAGATGTGCTACAGGAAACATGAAAGGACTCCTTTCTACCAAAGATAAAGGTATCAGATGGGATCTAGGTCTTTGCAAGGGATCAAAGATCTCTGCAAATGGTAACTACATGGGTACATATACAAGCTTTTTTCTAATCACTTATCAAAAGATAATTGACTTTAAAAGATAATGACAATATATTCTGGAATTTATAAAATATTTTAAAAATTATTATGATAACAGCATATAGGCCAGGAAAGGAGAACTGGAAGTTCTATAAGGTCTCTGTACATTGGTGAAGTGGTGGAACATCCCTTTAAGGTAGAGTGTGATAAGCTCGCAATGTGTACCATAACCCTAAAGCAACTATTAAAACAGTAAGGAGTTTTAGCTTGTCAGCCAACAAAGGGGATAAAACTGAATCATAAAAAAATACTTGTTTAACCCAAAAGAAGGTAGAAGAGGAAGAGGGAACAAAGAACATGTGGAAGAAATAGTAAACAGCCAGACTCAAACCTAGCCATTCAATAATCACAATAAATGTAAATGGTCTAAATAACTTAACTAAAAGGCAGAGATTACCAAATTGGATTTCTTTTCTATTCTTTTTTTTTTAACCAAGATTCAACTATATGTTGTCTACAGACACACACTTTAAATACAAAGACACAAGTAAGTTAAAAGTAAAATGATGGAATCAACAAAAGAGTAGAACATATGGAATAAAAATAAATAATAGGGGGAACAAATGTTAAAATAAATTTAGTTTGAAATGCTAGTGATAAATGAAAGCAAGGGGTAAGGGATATGGTAGGTATAATCTTTTTTTCTCTATTATCGTTTTATTTCTTTTTCTGATGTCTTTTTATTTCTTTTTCTAAATCGATACAAATGTTCTAAGAAATGATGAATATGCAACTATGTGATAATATTAAGAATTACTGATTGTATATGTAGAATGGAATGATATATTAATGTTCTTTTGTTAAGTTTTTTAATTAATAAAAAAGTTA
>PVIY010048771.1:0-17112 GCA_004026745.1 Myrmecophaga tridactyla
CTCCCCCCCCCCCGTATTAGTTAGGCTTCTCTAGAGAAACAGAATCAACAGGAAACACTCACAAATATAAAATTTATGAAAGTGTCTCATGTAACTGTGGGAACGCAGAGTCCAAAATCTGCAGGACAGGCTGTGAAGCCCACGATTCCGATGGAGGATCTGGATGAATTCCACAGGAGAGGCTCTCTGGCTGGAGCAGGAAGAGAGCCTGTCTCTTCTGAATCCTCCTTAAAAGACTTCCAGTGATTAGATTAAGCATCACTCATTGCAGAAGACATGCCCCTTGGCTGATTACAAATGATGATTTAATTCTATGAAATGTCCTCATCACAACAGACAGCCCAGAACTTGCCTGACCAGACAAACAGGTACCATGACTTGGCCAAGTTGACACATGAACGTGACCATCACACCCTCATTTTTGAAGGACAGTTTTGTTGGGCATAGAATTGTTGGTTGGCAGGTTTTCTTTTTCAAGCTTTTAAATATATCATACCACTGCTTTCTCACCTCCCTGGTTTCTGCTGAGAAATCCACACACAGTTTTATTGAGCTTCCCTTGTATATGATGGATTGCTTTTCTCTTGCTACTTTCAAAATTTTCTCTTTGCCTTGACATTTAACAATATGATTCATAAGTGTCTTGAGTAGGTCTCTTTGAATCTGCTCTGTTTGAGGCATGCTGTACTTTTGGGATCTATAATTTCATGTCTTTCATAAGAGATGGGAAATTTTCAGTGATTATTTCCTCTGTCATTTTTTTCTCCTACTTTTTTCTTCTCTTCTGCTTCTGGGACACCAATAACATATATATTCATATGCTTTATGTTACTGTTCAATTCCCTGAGACTCTGCTCATATTTTTCCTTTCTTTCTCTGTATTTTCTTTTGTGTATCAGATTTCAGATGTCCAGTCTTCTAGTTCACTAATCCTTTCTTCTGCCTCTCCAAATCTATTGTATTAGATTTCCATTTTTTTCATTTCTTCTATTGTGCCTTTCATTCCCATAAGTACTACAATTTTTTTTCAAACTTTTGAGTTCTTCTTTATGTTCACCCATTGTTTCTTTATATCCTCCCTCAAATTGTTGATTTGATTTTTGATGAGATTTTGAATGTCTGTTTGAACAACCTGAATTAGTTGTTTCAACTCCTGTATCTCATTTGAAGTGTTGGTTTTTGTTCCTTTGGCTGGGACATTTCTTTGATTTTCCTATTATGTCTTGTTATTTTTTGCTGGCATGTAGGCATTTGATTTCCTTAATTAGTTTATTCTGGAGGTTGTTTTCACTCTTTCACTTAGGGTTTTCTTGCTGGATAACTTTGTTCTCTATCTGTTCTTTGACATTCAGTTCAATTTATTCTAGACCTCTAGCATAGATTCTGTTTAACTGGTCAGAATTTTTCAGTTCCTGTTTTTGTGTTTCTTGCCCTGCCTATATGGAGCATTTTTTTGGTGGTGGTGGGGACCTCCTTAGATATAATTGACCCCAGCCAAATTTTCCCAGACCAGACAGGTCCTCATCTCAGGAGGAGAGAGTAGTCATCATCATTTTTCCCTGAGGGTGATACCCAGCAGGTCGTCAGACTTTCCTATAAAGATTCTAGACTCTGTGATTTTCCAATCCTGCCCAGCTTGTGATGCTTGTCTGCCTGCAGCTTCCCACCAGCTTAAAGTGATGAGGTTCCTTTAATTTCAGCAGACTGTCCCTGCCAGGGTTGTGATTGAGACAGAGGTCAGGCAATAAGCAAGGTTTGTTTGCTTCATTTTCCAGACCCTGGGGCCTGAATTCCTTGAAGAAGGGATGTTACTTGAGCCGGGCCCCATCCCCCTTTTCTTGGGGAATTTTCCTCCTTTCTCCTCATCCTCCCAAGGAGACTTTGCAAATACTTCTTTATTCACTGTTCAAATCACTCTGAGATTTATTGGGGCATCACACTTATCTGGACAAACCTATAAAATCTCATGCCCTATTCAAGGTTCCATGTACTTACATATATAGTGTTCTATTAAACTGTCCATATAAGTTAAATTAGGAAATGCACTAGGCAAAATATAAATTGTGTGCCAAATAAACATTTCTTGCTTTAGTCTTGCACAGAAGTTGAAGTTTTAAAATATGAATGATCATCTATTTTCAACACCCTGCAATATGATATTCCTTTGTTCTTCCTCATGCAAAAAAAAAACATGTTTTAATTTATACATTTAATCACTATCATTTTACACTCTAGGCATTCATAGATTATATCATCTCAATCTTTATCATATATCTTTCCTTCTGGTTCCATATGTGTCCCCAGCCCTCCTCCCTCTATTATTCTCACATTCAGCTTCACTCAGTGTACTCACATTATTGTGCTACAATCAGGTAGTATTGTGCTATCCATTTCTGAATTTCTACAATCAGTCCTGTTGTGCAATCTATATCCCTTCAGCTCCAATTATCCAATCTCTACCCTATTTCTATCTCCTGATAACCTCTGTTCTTAACTGAAATTCTCCAAGGTCACTCATTAATGTTAGTTCATATCAGTGAGATCACACAGTATTTGTCCTTTTGTTTCTAGCTAATCTTACTCAGCATAATGTCCTCAAGGTCCATCCACATTGTTACATGCTTCATGACTTTATTCTGTCTTATAGCTGCGTAATATTCCATCATATGTATATGCCACAGCTTATTTAGCCACTCATCTGTTGATGGACATTTGGGCTACTTCCATCTCTTGGCAATTATAAATAATGATGCTATAAACATCGGTGTGCAAATGTCTGTTTGTGTCCTTGCTCTCATGTCCTCTGAGTAGATACTTAACAATGGTATTGCTGGATCATATGGCAAGTCTATACTTAGCTTCCTGAGGAACCACCAAACTGCCTTCCACAGCAGTTGTACCATTTTACATTCCCACCAACAGTGGGTAAGTGTGCCTCTTTCTCCACATCCTCTCCAGCACTTGTTGTTTTTTGTTTTATATGTGCCCCCTTTTCTTGGAGTCCATCCCTTTTCCAGTATTTTGTGCTGTCCAACTCAAGAAACTTGATTTTTGTTTTTGTTTATTTCTGTCAGTCCCACCCCCACTCAGCTGGGGCAAAAATTCTTAGTTCCTTTGGTACTTATTTCAGGTTTATCTGTGCTGGGAGCCTGTTTTCAGTGGTCAGAATATGTTAATTCCACAATTGGAGCTTGGTTGAGCTAAGCTCTTGATGCTAATAAAGCCTGTTTACTGTCTCCTCAGAAAATCAGTCTGCCTTGCCTATGGAGAGTGGGCACCAGCTTCTGTGGCTTGGGGGACTTACAGTTCTGTGTGGGATCTCAGCCATTCCACCTGATCCAGACTGGTGTCCGGTCACTGATTTCCTCACAGCAGTTGTTCTGTACCATTTCTGATTATTTACTAGCTTCTCCGGAGGACAAACTAAATTCCACATCTCACTGTGCCACCATCTTGCCCTTCCCACAAATCTAACTTTAAAGATAATGTTGTTTTTGGGGCATCACAATGCCTTTTCCCTGTTACTCACGTCTGCTCCTCCTGCTCCTCCTGACTTTCCAACTTGGTAGCAGCCTCCGTTGCCACAGCCTGCAGACTCCTGCAACAGACTGGGCAAAAGGATGGAGATGGTGGACAGTGTGTCTGTCAGAAAAGGCAGTTTCCCGTACCTGGGGAAGGGTGCCAACTGGGCTGAGTGAACTGATGGCCTTGACCAGAAATGATGGACAACACAGACTGTGGAACATGTAACCTGAGAGGGAAGGAAGTGGAGACACAAAATAAGTTGAGTGGTTGGGAAAAGTGAGAGGCTAGGGGACTCCATGGTGCCAAAGGGTAGAGAGGACACAGTGACTGAGTCAGGACTTGGCAGTGTGATCCAAAAGGGGTGTTTGGACTTAAGATTTCAGAAATGAGACAATTCCAGGGGTTGTTGAGGGCCAGGCCATGGTCATGGCAGTCTCTTGTTCCCTGCAAGTGCATGTACACATTCTGTGTACCAGGCATGGGCCTTGGGTTGGGCCTGCAGGCAAGGGCTGAAGAGGGGTGGAGAGGAGTTCCCTGGAGGTAAAGAGATGGAATGGCTGCAAGGCTGTGGTGTGGACCAGTCACCTGCATGGATTCTGGAGTCACCCAGGTGGGACAGAAAGGAAGTCAGGGGTTCACTTCTTGGATGAAGGAGGCAGGTGACTTTGACAAGAATAGTTACCAGAGAGTGCAGGCCCCAAGAAGGACAGGTATTTACATCAGGAGGAGAATGCTATCTCCCCCACCAACCCTGAGTGGGGCTGGTGGGTGGGCAACCTCCCCGTGGAAGGGCTGCAGGGAAGCGGCGTCCTCAGGGGCACCAGGGCTCAGTCCAGGCAGAAGGTGGAGGGTGTGGTCAGGCAGGCTGCTGGGTCCGAGCCCTTGGTAGCCACGGAGCAGGCAGGTACCTGGCAGAGGGGGTATGGGGTGTTGGATCATCCATGGATGAGCCCATGGCAGACCTCCTTATTCAGTGACCAAGGGTGGCTAGGATTTGAGACTAGGGTGGGATTGGCTGGTCTCAGGGGTCCCAAGAGTTAGTGCCAGCCTGCAGGGCTGGAACAAAATGTGCTTTCAAGGTTGTCTTCTGACAGCGGGCTCTGAGGGTGGGGGTGGAGCAGCCAAGCTTCTGAAAGAGTCACTGGCACCCTGTTGTCCTGAGGGAATCCTGATGAGGGGCCCAAAAAGGCCCTCCCTGGTGCTCAGCCCCTCACTGGGGTTGGACAAAGCAGCTTCCACTGGTAGACAGGGCAGGGAACATGAGGCTAGTGGTAACCTGTTTGGAAAGTCTGAGGTCTCAAAAGGTTCAGTTGTGCTTCTACGAGACAACATTTGTGAAAAGCGTTCGCCTGAAGAAGGGTTTTCCCACAGTTGGTGTCACTGTTGGAGGGTCTGCTCCTCCCCAACCTATGGGCCCCCCACCTTGTTCCATACCAGCCCACCACTGAGAGGCATCACGGCTACCCCCACATGTAGAACGTCAGCTAAGGGGAATGGAGATAGCCTGGCCCAGAAGCCTGGACACTTGGGTTCTCGTTCCAGCTCTGCTCTGGTGGTACTGTGTGTCTTTGAGCAGGACCCAACCCTTCTCTGGGCTTCAGTAACCCTGTCTGAATAATGCAAGGTTAGACTACCATCTCTCCCCAACTTCTCAGCCCTAACAGTCTCAGTTCCAGGATTCAAAAGGCAAAGAAAAACAAAATCTTTGCACTCTGCAAGCCGAGCAGGTGGCTGGTCTGCCAGCCAGCTGCCCGACCTGGCATCAATGGCTTCTCCCGCATGAGTGCTTGGCACTGGTCAGGAGGTGGGTTTGGGAAAAGACTCTGGCAGGCTGGCATGTCTGGCCTCACAGATGACTTTCCAGCCCAACTTGCCAATAGGAAACCAACAGAGACGGGTGGTCAGGGTGGGCAGCCCAGGAGGCAGAGCAGGTGGCCCTGGCACAACATGTTTGGGCAAGTCACGTCTGGGCACTGTTCTGAGGGGCTGTTGGGTTGCTGGGGCAAGAAGAGGGAACAAAGGCATGAATATACCCAGTGCACAAATGGAGGAAGGCATAGGGTTGGGGGCCGGCCAGGCAGGCTCTGCAGAGACCTGGGATTGTTGTCTGCAACAGCTCAAGGGGCATCCAAGGCCATTGCCAATCCCCAAGTCAGGTGCCGAGCCCTGCAGCATGGAGGGATGGCTGATCCACTAGATAGGAGGGAAGGGGATGAGTGATGAAAGTTCACCCACCTGAAAATAAAGAGGCAGGGGAGCTGAGAGAACAAGCCCTGATCTGATCCTGTCACTGCCTTCCTGAGGCCCTCTTCTCTGGGCCTCAGTATCTTCAGCATTGTGATGGGGTAACTACCTGCTCTGTCTTCCCCATGGGGGTCTTTGAAGAAGATCAGTATGAACCAGATAATGGTATGAAAAGGGCTCATAGGGGCGGAGTGATGGTGACTCAGTGGCAGAGTTCTCGCCTGCCATGCTGGACCCGGGTTCGATTTCCAGTGCCTGCCCATGCAAAAAAAAAAGTGCTTGTAAGCTGTCCAGTCTGGGCTGAGCCCCCCCAGCCCTTGGTTTCACCCAGGGGCCACTCCACAATCTCTATGTGATAGGATTTAGAGGTGGCAGTGGAGTAGGGAAGTGACATGTTTTGAAGCCATGTTTCCAAACTGCTTAAGAGGAAAAATTGTTAGACTTTGAAATGGGCAAAAAAGGCTACTGGGGTGTCCCTCTAGAGTACCTTCCTAGGCTGTCTGTTCTTTTCATTATTTTTGAACTATTTTAAAACTGTCTAAACTAGTAAACTGATAACAATGCAAATGATTTCTGTCCATAGAAATGCAAATTGATTTTCTCCAATAGGATTTGATAGTTGCTCTGTGGATATTTCAGCATTCCTGGTTGCCCATATGTGCAGTTCTTTGAATTCCCTTTTGAACTGGTTGTAACATCTTATGGGCTCCCTCATTAATTAACGAGTTAAATAAAATATTTGACACATGTTCATTTTATATTTGTCATGAGAGTCGTGTTAGTTTTCTGTTGCTGCAAAACAAATTACCACATATTTAGCAGTTTAAAACAACCCCTATTTATTAGTTCACTCTTCTGTAGGTCTGAAGTCTGAGCATGCTGGTACTGGATTCCCCACTTAGGGTCTTACAGGACTGAAATCAAGGTGTCGGGTGGGCTACATCCCTTTCTGGAGGGTCTGGGGAAGAATCCACTTCCAATCTCATCCAGGTTTTGACCAAATCCAGTTCCTTGAGGTTGTAAGACTGAGACCTCTATTTTCTTTCTAGCTATTGGCTGGGGACCACTCTTAGCAACTGGAGGCCACCTTTCTCCATTACCAGTCCCAACATAGCATTTGGAGTTCTTCCAGGCCAGCAGGAACATGCCTTATTGGCTCCTTCCTCTTCAATCAGCCAGAGAAAACGTTGCTTTTAAAGGGCTCACCTGATTAGTTCAGGACCACCCAGAATTATCTTTTTGTCATACAATGTAACATAATCAGGGAAGTAATATCTTATCATATTCACAAATTCAACTCACATTTGAAGGGGAGGGAATTATACAAGGATGAAGGTGATTGGGTGTTATCTTATAATTCTGCTTATCACAGTCATAATTTTACCTTATCATTATTTTTTTAATTTTCCCTTGATACAATTTACAAAGATTTAAAAGCCATCAGAGAATAGGGTGGGAAGAGGCAGCTGGTGGAGGTTATGAGGATGTTAAACTCTCCTCCACAGGCCTTAGTATTGCCACTGACCCCAGCCCTGACCCACTTAAGGTCAGTTTGACAATACTGTTCAATTTGGTTGTCTCTCCAACCAGATGGAGAACTCCTGTAAAACATGGAGTTTTGTAAAACAATCCTACTCATATGTCAATCCTAATCCTTCTCATGTGGAAAGCCTCTAACACAAGACTTGGTGAGTGGTTTAGGGTAGGTGTGAGAGAATTTCAGTTTTTTATTCTCCTTCCCTGACTAGATTTTCTCTTTTATTGGAATAGAATCAAACAAAACATTGGCCAGCATGCAAAAACCCTTGGGTCTGGGAGTAGGGCACAATGAGAAAGAGCCCACAGAGGCTCCAGGGATGACCATAGCATTGGTCAAATGGGTCTCCAAGGACTCACAAGGGCCATGACACCAAGAGATGGGACAGAGTGCTTCTGGTTCCTATTTCCCATGAGAATTCAACTTCAGGATGGAACAGAAAATGAGACAAAGCCATGGAAGCTTCCATCTGGTCAACCCTCAAGGCCTCTGCCCGGTCTTCTGCTGGGGAAAGTGTTGTAAACCCAGATCTTCACAAGTTGTCCCACTCTAAGTCCTCAACCTGGGGCAGCCCATTCTATTTTGGCCTCTGCACTTTAGCGCATGCTGTTCCCTTTGCCTGGCATTTCCTGCTCCCTAACTTCCACCAAGGAACGTTTATTCATGCTTAACACCCTACCTAAATACCAAGTCTTCTGGGAAATGTGCCTTCACAGGCATCACTGTAAAACAGTGGGAAGAAAAAGGGCTTAGAAGTTAGAATTTTGCTTCTGCCCTTCCAAGCTGTATGCACTTGAGCAAATCATCTAAGCTTTCTGAGCCTTTGTTTCCTCACCTGTGAAATGAATACAATGCAATCTTTGTTGATAATGTTCATCTTAGTGGCATATACTGAATAATAATACAAGCAGTGCCTGTGTATTTATCGAGTACTGGCAAAGTACTGGAGTCTGTGCTATGTGCTTTTTATGCATTGTTTTTATTTAATCTCCCCAACAACCCCAAGAAGGAAGTTCTATTATTACCCCATTTTGCAGACGAGGCAACTGAGTAAAAAGGTCAAACCCAGTCCGGCTCCAAAGCCCACGTTCTTAATCATAATTACATATTGTCTTCTTAAGGCACTGGAGTAATTATTATTCCCTTTCCCCTCTCTTCCTCATCACCCCACTTTTGGACCACCCAAATCGCTCACTCTTTCCTGCGTATCCCACAACCCTGGTACATGTAGAGTCTATACAGTACCCTCTAAGCCAACAGCATTTGTTTTTTTCCATGGTTCCTGTCCCCCTAAGCCCCAGCTTCGGGTCTGGCACAGATTAGGTATAAGTGAATTGATGAGTCATCTTGAGTCTTTTGGAGAAATGACCAGGGTATCATTTATATCACAGAGCGATTATGAATCCTACGCAAGTACAATAGAGAGGAATGCCCCTTCTGCTCCATGCCCCCTCCCTCCCACTATCTCTGCTGCAAACATAGGCCCCACAGGAGCTCGGCAGCAGACAGATAAAAACATCAAGGCCTGTTCCAGCTTCACACCAGACCTTGGAATTTAATTTAACTCGTGCAGACATTGGTGTTGACGCTCTCAGGGGCTCCCAGAGCAGCTTCGCAGTACAGCTGGTAACAGCTGTGATGGGTTTGACTTCACACCTCGGATGGGCTCACCAGGGAATCCCACAAAGGCAGGGCTCTGGAAACCGCTGTGCAGAAAGGCCCCCAGGGTCTCAGGACTGAAAGGAATCGCCAAGATCACCCAGTACCTCCTTGGCTATTAAAACAGTGAAACTGAGGCCCCAGGATTTCCTCAACCTTTTCCCCAGTTTTGATGAAGCGTCATCAGGAATGCAAACAACTGCAGCATTGTGTAGCTTTAGGTGTGCAGGTCCCACACCTGGGACCCTGCCTCTTCTCTCTTCCCTGCAAGTCCCGCAATTAGTATCCATTGCCACGTCCTAGGGGTAGACGTGGGGCAGTTACGTGGTTTACAAGACGTAGATTACCATCAGATCTCCCCACTTAATTTTGTCTATTAAATTTTGAATTCTTATATTAAACCATGACTATTTTTATATTAAACTATGGCGCTTTCATATTAAACTTTGATTCTGAAAGCAGATAATTCAGGGGGGAAACCACAAATTTTAAAACGAAATGAAGAACATGTTTCTTGAGATCCTTCTAATAATTTCTGTCACCAGTTGAATTTAACCCTGACCTTAGTCCACATATTGATTAAAATGACATTTTCTAAAGTCAACATGCATTTGGGTTTGTAGGCCAGCATAGCTTGGAACTTTTCCCTCCATCTTGTTGTGTTTTGTTTTTTAACTTACATTTTTTATTTTCTTTTGAAATAATTTCAAACTTACAGAACAGTGGCAAAAATGATACAAAAATGGATAGAAAATGTATATATTCAGGGCCTTTGCCCATCTTAAAATCAGATGGCTTGTATTTTTGTTGTTGATTTGTAAGAGTTCTTCATATATCCTGGATACTAAACCCTTATGATTTGCAAGTGTTTGCTCCCATTCTGTAGGTTTGTTTTAATCGCAATCTTGGAATTAAATTTTCTATGCTTTTCTTTACAGCAGATTGAACTCCGTCGATTCCATAAAATTAAAAGAATTGAGCTTATTCACTAAGCACTTATAATAATAGCCGAGGCTTGCGGGTGAGTGATTTCTGAGCAGGGCTCTACAGAAGTGAATATAAGACATAGCTCTTGCCTCAAGGAACTCATGGTTAAGTAAAGAGTAAAATCATTAACAGATCATCACAACCAAGATGGAAAAAGAAAATAAGGCCAGAAGTAATGACTACATAAATATTTAAAATTTCTCTGAGGCAAAGGACATCATAAACAAGTCTATAATACAAATGACAAATGGAGGAAAAACATTTTCAACATTTATGACATAGCAAAGGTTAATAGTGTTGATGTGCAAAGAACTTCCTGCAACCCAGTGAAAAAAGAGAAAAGCAATCCAGGAGGAAATGTGCAGATGACTGAAGCTGGAAATTCACTTAAAAAGAAATAGAAATGACACAGAAATACAGACTAAGAAAACAAAAATATATTTTCTTCTATCAGATTGGCACAACATTTTAAAGACTGATAATGTCTAATGCTGGTGAGTTGGGAGGGAAAATCCATACCCAGCTGGGAAGAGGATGATTTGGGAGAATATTTTGAAGGCTATTTGGTAGAATTCATCGAAGTTAAACATGTGAATTTCCACTGACCTAGTCATACCATGTCTAGAAATTTATTCTGCAGATGTCTTCACTCAAATTCACAAAAGATTCATGTCCAAGGATGTTCACTGCAGCTGTTGCAAATGGGGAAATGTAAAATATATGTCCATTTGAAGATTTATTAAATGAATTCAGGTACAGTCATAAAATGTAATATTATACACAAGTTAAGAAAAAAGAACCAATATGAAATGACACCAAAATATATTAAGTGCCAAGAAGCCAGA
Source organism: Myrmecophaga tridactyla (assembly GCA_004026745.1). Taxonomy (NCBI): domain Eukaryota; kingdom Metazoa; phylum Chordata; class Mammalia; order Pilosa; family Myrmecophagidae; genus Myrmecophaga; species Myrmecophaga tridactyla. The sequence goes on from PVIY010048771.1 coordinate 10,798, forward strand.
CAGTATATATAAGTTCACAATTGTGTAAAAATCTAAAATATAGATATACATATACTTGTATGTGTATTTAAAAAGCCTGGAAGGATGTATACTAATGCGTGATTATTTTTGAGAATCTGGGATCTTGTTTTGGTTTGCTAAAGCTGACAAAATGCCAGAAATGGGTTGGCTTTTACAATGGGGATTTATTAGCTTACAAGCTTACAGGTCTTAAGCCGTGAAAAATGTTCAAATTAAGGCATCAACAGGACGATACCTTCTTCCTGAAGAAGGGCTGCTGGCAATCCAGACTCCTCTGCCACCTAGTGAGGCACATGGCAATGTCTGCTGGTCCTTCTCTCCTGCGTTTTGTTGCTTCTGACTTCTGGCTTCTCTGCCTGTGGCTTCCTTCCTCAGCTTCTGTGTCTTTTTCTGTGTGCTTCTCTGATTTTCATCTCTTAGCTTCTCTGTGGCTTTTATCCACTAATAAAGGACTCCAGTAGGAGAATTAAGATCTAGCCTGGGACACGCCTCAGCTGAAATAACCTAATCAAAAGGTCCCGTCCACAGGAGGTCTATACCCGCAGGAATGGATTAAAAGAACATGGTACTTTCTGAGGTGCATTACAGCCTCCAAACTACCACCGATCTCGAACAACTTTCAAGATTTACTATACTCACTTCTTTCTTGTTTGAATTATTTATAATTAGAAAACTCACAAATTTATTTTTTAAAGATGATCTGATGCTTTTGTTGGTTCCTGTCCTCCAAACATTCCCCAAACACCACTTGACTTGACATGTGGTTTTACTATGCAAAGATCTGGGAACCCTGGACTATGATGTACTTGAAGATGCTAAGTTTTCCAGCTTGGTGATGAGTGGACTATGACACCTTCATAAAGATGGGGAACACAGGGAGAAGGGCAGGTTTGTGGAGGAGGTGAGGATGAGGAGTATGGCGTTAGAGATCCTGGGTGTAAGGTGCCTGGCCAGTAGGTGGTCAGGTGCACTCATTTGAGGTCTGGGGAAAACCCTTGGGAGTCCTGGCTTTGTAAATGGTCACTGAGGTCAGACAGTGGCTGAGAGGACACCGAGAGAGGGTATAGAGCAAGAGCAGAGGGTACCCCTGGATGGAGCACCCCTGAATGAGAGCACCCCTGGATGGGACAGTTAAGAACCATGCTGGCCATCTTTCTGTCCCTTCAACTCATTAAACTTTTACCTTCCTTAGAGTCTTTATCTGATCTGAGGCTTTATATCTTTGATGTCAAGTGTTCCTTTTATCATTATGTAGTGACCATATTTAACTCTATAAATGCTTTTGCCCCTAATGTCTATTTTGTCTAAATATTTACCCCTCTCTTCTTTTAGTCAATATTTACCTAGAATACATAGTATAGGGTTTTTTAATAAAAATTCCAATGTGAGAATTTCTATTTTTTCATCAGTGACTTTAGTGTAGTTTTATTTATTGTTACTACCAATATACTTGGATTTATTTCTACCATCTTATTTAGTGCTTTATATTTATCATGCTGTCGTTTTGACTTTTTCATGCCTTCTGTCAATGTGAACAAATCTTTTTTTGTTACATATCTAAAGAGTTTGTCTACTCACCAAGAGATGACACATAGTGCCTTTGTCTTTATTAATCACCCCTGAACTTTTAATATACATGCTGATAGTCACAAGTTAGTCACTATCTGTACCCTCCTCCCAAATAATACAAGGACCTTAGAACACCTTGGATTTTATCATGCCCTTCCTTCTCAGGTTTGTCCTGTATTTGAGTCATATTTTACTTATAAATCCTTTACTTTATTAGTAGTATTTTATTTAGTCAATATTTGTTTAGATTTAAGCACATGTTTACTATTTCTTTTCTCCCCATAGCTTCTTATATGATACTTATTCTTTCTGGTTTTGACTTTGCTTTTCAAAAGTATTTACTAGAGTTATTCTTTCAGAAAGCATCTACAAGTGTTGGGTGAACTGCATTCCTTTCTGGAGGCTCTGGGGAAGAATCTACTTCCAACTTTATTCAGGTTGTTGGCCAAATCCAGTTCCTTGAGGTTGTAAGACTGAGATCTCTTACTTCTTTCTACCTGTTGGCTGGGGACTGCTCTGAGAATATGGAGGGCACCTCTCTCCATTGGTAGTTCACAACATAGCATTTGGCGTTCTTCCAGGCCAGCAAGAACCAGTCTTACTGCCTTCTTCTTTGACCAGCCAGAGGAAATTTTAAAGCTTTTCAAGGGCACACCTAATTAGTTCAGGACCATTCAGAATAACATCCTTTTTGCCATACAATGTCAGATAATCATGGGAGTGATCTCATAGTCACAAGTTCAACTCACATTTGAAAGGGAGGGGATTATACAAGGTTGAGGTGATTAGGAGTCGTTTTATAAGTCTGCTTATCACAGTCATAGTTTTACCTACTGTTGTTCTTAAATTTTTCCTTTAGTGCAATCTACAAAGATTTAAAAAACACTGAAGAATTGTGGGGAGAGCAGCTAGGTGGAGATTATAAGGCTACTTAAACCCTCCTCTACAGGCCACCATTTGGTGTTGTCATTCACCCCAGCCGTGACCCACTATAAGGTCAGCTTGACAACAGCGTTGAATTTGATGGTCTCCCCAACCAGACTGAGAATTCGTAATCCTACTCATGCCTCAGTCCTGATTGGTAGACCCGAAGACAATCTTTGGGGAGAGGTTTGAGGTCAGGGTGTGAGAGACTTTCAGTTTTTGATTCTCCTCTGTATCTTTATTCTCTCTTCTATTGGTATAAAAACAAAATAATGACCAGCACATTCTTGGGTTTTGGTGTGGGGAACCTCGGAGAAAGAGCCCAGAGAGGGTCCAACAATGACCACAGTATTGGTCAGCTGGGTCTCCAGGGAGTCACAAAGGCCATTAGACCAAGTGCCCAGGAGATGGGACAGGGTTGGTTCTGGTTCTTATTTCCCATAAGATTTAAACTTCAAGGTGGAGAAGAGAATAAAACAGAACCACTGAACCTTCCATCTGGTCTACCCTCAAGGCCCCAGGGTCAGGATGGCCACAAGGGGGTGCTCAAGTCCTGATGCGCTTCTTGCCCTCAGACACAAAGGTCTGGTGCTCATCCATTCAGATGAGACATAGTAATCACCTCAGTGGTACTGGGGAAGGACAAAGGATTTCCCTGCCTCTGAAAGCACTCAGTTTTCCAAGGGTGACAAGGTGACTGTGCCACCTCTCTCTTAGATCAGAGAGAAAAAAAAAAAGAAATTTAATTTTGGCAGTGAACCCTGCTACACTAGATGAAAACTTACCTGAGCTAAAGACTTTTGTCTTTAACTAAAAAGTGTTCATTGACCATCAGGGAAAAGTAATAAAGAAATGTACATGTAGAATACTTTGGTGATATACTTTTTTTTAATTTCAAGGATAAGGAAAAATTTTTTTTTTGTAAATATCTAGACAGAAAAAGGAAATAGGATATCTATGAAAGAATTACAGGCATCAGATTTCTCCCCTATAATACTAAGTGCTACTATAAAATTGAGTTGCAGGTCCCCAGCACCATCTCCTAGGTTTTATGATTCGCTAGGAGTACTTGCAGGACTCAGCATATAGTTGTAAAAATATCTAAGATTTATTATAACAAAAGGATGCAAAATAAAATCAGCAAAGGAAAAAGGTGCATAGAACAAAATTCCAAGAAAACGAGGTATAAGCTTCCCAGAGTCTTCTCCCAGTGGAGTCACAAAGGACTTGCTTACCTCCTCCAGCAGTGAATTGTGACAACTCGTGAAGTATTGTCTACCAAGGAAGCTCATTAGAGACCTCGTGTTTTTATTGAGGTCTGCCCAGCACACATCAAAATTCCGGACTCTCAGGAGGAAAGCAAGTGTTTGGCCTAAGCTGCATTGTTTGCACAGTTGAGGCATAATGAGCCATTCTTATGAATTCAGGAAATGCTGAGAACCCTCTTGAAATCCAAGTTCCCTGATGCCAGCCAAGGATCAACCTTGCAAGCAGGCCTTTCTAAGACTACCTATCTCTGGAATTTAGGTCCACAGTGGTGGCTTAGTGAGGTGTGGGATTTAGTTCGTCCTCCAGAGCAGCTACTAAATAGCCAGGAACAGTACAGAAAAACTGCTGGGGCCACGTCAGTGACCAGACACACAGTGTACCCCAGTCTGGACCAGCTGAACTGGCTGTGAGCCCCCCCAGAACTGTGAGTTCCCCAAACCGTGCTGGCCGGTGCCCATCCCCCACAGGCTGCTTCCCAGAGGGAAAGGAAAGGGGCTTTACCAGCAGCAGGGGCTGAGCACAACCAAGCTCCAATTGTAGAATTAATTAACAAATTGTAACTACTAAAAATAGGCCCCCAGCTCAGCTGAACCTTGAGTAAAAGCTGAGGTTGCTGGTTTTTGCCCCATAGCAGAGCAGGCAGGGCTGACAGAAAAAGAAAAAAAAACAAAGGTTTTTTTTTGGGGGGGTTGGACAGCACAAAATACTTGAAAGGGTCTGGGCCCTGAAGGAAAGGAGGGGGCACATCGGACCTGGAGATACATAGAGCAATATAACAACTTAAGCTCTTGATTGGCAAACCCTAGGTATGGGGGTCCTGCTATGAAAAGGATTTTTTTTTTCTTTTCTTTTTTGTGGCTGTGTTCCTATGGCTTGACTGCTGTTTGGATACAGCTGCAGGACGTCTCAGGCTCCAACCGCCCCAGGCAAGGGCAGAATAAAACTTGTCTGAGAGGCAAAGAGACTGGTCAGGTGAAAGGAAGTAATTCCCTGGAGGCTCTGCCTTCTCCAGGAGATGGGTGGCACCCAGCTCAGGTGGACTCCCTCCCTCAAGGAATTCAGACCCCAGGGACTGGAAAAGTGAAGTGATTAAAGCCTACAACTTCTCTTCTGTCTCAACCATGCCTCCAGCAGGGAGAGTCTGCTGAAGTTAAAGGTACCACTTCCCCTTATGCTGGTGGGATCCACAGGCAGACAAGTGGCACACTGGGCAGGATAGGAAAAACATAGTCTAGAGGCTTCATAGGAAAGTCTTTCAACCTGCTGCTCAGGGAAAACTGATGCAGGAGACCCTTTCCTAATGAGAGGAGGCCAGTCTGGTCTGAGAAAATCTGAATGGAGTCTGTAATACCTAAGTAGACCCTCCTAAGGAAAAAAGAAAAAAAAAGGCACCATACAGGCAGGGCAAGAAACAAGAAAACAAGGACTGAAAACTTCAGATCTGTTAAACAAAACCTATGCTAGAGGTCTAGAATAAGTTGAACTAAATGTCAAAGAACAAATAGACAACAAAGGTATCCAGCAAGAAAATCCTAGGTAAAAAAGTGAAAACAAATCTCCAGAATAAACTAATTAAGGAAATTAAATCTCTCGACACCAGCAAAAAATAATGAATCATACTAGGAAAATTGAAGATATGGCCCAGTCAAAGGAACAAACCAAAAATTCAAATGAAATACAATACTTGAGACAATTAATTCAGGATGTTCAAACAGACATGGAAAACCTCATCAAAAATCAAATCAATGAATTGATGGAGGATATAAAGAAGGCAATGGGAAAACAAAAAGAAGAAATCGAAAGTCTGAACAAACAAATCACAGAACTTATGGGAATGAAAGGCACAGCAGAAAAGATGAAAAAAACAGTGGAAACCTACAATGTTAGATTTCAAGAGGCAGAAGATAGGATTAGTGAACTGGAAGACAAGACATCTGAAATCTGACAAAGAAAAGATAATATAGGGAAAAGGATGGAAAAATATGAGCAGGGACTCAGGGAACTGAATGACAACACGAAGCACAAAAATATACACATTATGGTGTTCCAGAAGGAGAAGAGAAGGGAAAAGGAGGAGAAAAACTAATAGAGGAAATTATCACTGAAATTTCCCAACTCTTTTTTTTTTATAAACTTTTTTATTAATTAAAAAACTTAACAAAAGAACATTAAAATATCATTCCACTCTACATATACAATCAGTAATTCTTAATATTATCACATAGTTGCATATTCATCATTTCTTAGAACATTTGCATCGATTTAGAAAAAGAAATAAAAAGACATCAGAAAAAGGAATAAAACGATAAGAGAAGAAAAGATTATACATACCATACCCCTTACCCCTTGCTTTCATTTATCACTAGCATTTCAAACTAAATTTATTTTAACATTTGTTCCCCCTATTATTTATTTTTATTCCATATGTTCTACTCGTTTGTTGATATAGTAGCTGAAAGGAGCATCAGACACAAGGTTTTCACATTCACAGAGTCTCATTGTGAAAGCTATATCATTGTTCAATCATCATCA
>PVIY010048772.1:0-17098 GCA_004026745.1 Myrmecophaga tridactyla
TTTTCTTCCTTTTTCTGGAGTGATGCTGTTCTAGTATGCTAGCTGCCAGAATGCAATATACTAGAAATAGAACGGCTTTTAAAAGGGGGAATTTATTAAGTTGCAAGTTTACATGTTCTAAGGCCGTGAAAATGTCCCAATTAAAGCAAGTCTATAAAAATGCCTGAATTAAAGTACCAAGAAGAGGTTACCTTCACTCAAGAAAGGCCGATGATAAACAAACAAAAAAATATGAAAACAAAGCAAAACAAGAAAGGCCAATGAAGTTCAGGGTTTCTCTCTCACTTGGAAAGGCACATGGCAAATATGGTGTCTGCTAGCTTTCTATCCTGGTTTCTTGTTTCATGAAGCTCCCCTGGGATGTATTCCTTCTTTATCTCCAAAGTCTCCAGTGGCGTGGGCTCTGGCTCTTGTCATTTTTGTGGCTCTAAAAAAGGGACTCTCTCCAAAATGTTGCCTCTTTGATGGATTCCAGTCAAGGCCCACTTGGAATGGGTGGAGTCACATCTCCCTCTAATAAAAAATTAATATCCACAATCGGGTGAGTCATATCTCCATGGGAACAATAAAAAAGCTCCCAGCCAGCAAAAATGAATGAGGATTAAAGGACATGGCTTTTCTGAGGTCCACCACAGATTCAAACCAGCACAGATGCAAATGTTCTAAAAACGATCATAGTCAGGAATACACCATGATGGGATGCTATTGTGAACCACCGACAGTATACTCTGGATGGGCTATATGTGTGTGAAGATTTCTCAATAAAAATCGTTTTTAAAAGTACTGGTAGAGTCCCTTCAGGGACTGGAGAAAAAAAATAGAACTATTAAACTTTCCCACCTGGGAAACCCCAGGTACTCTCTGAAGTATGCGGGACTCCCAAGTAAACAGGCCATACTCTTGATTTTGAAGTTTGCCCTTGTGAATCATTTCTATAGTAGAGAAGCTACTGACCTGGGTAAGAAACAACTCTCTTGTGACATGGTTTTCTTTTCTGTGTGGATACTTCCACTTACCTCACACAGTTGTTGTAAAGATTAAATCAAAATATAAAGGCCTATACATGGTGTCTGGTATATGTAAGTTCTCAGGTGTTAAATACTGGTATCAGTATTTAACTTAATGCTTTATGGTCTTTCTTCTCTTCAGTAAGCAGGTCGGTGTTTAATTACCAAGTATACTAGCAATAAAGCTGAGCAGCCACAATTTCAGGAACTGAGCTAACCCAAAAAGCAGAGTTGTCACACTAGCTAAGTTTTATTCCTTCATGTTATCTATTTGGTATATAAATTCTCTTATACTTTAGTATATTAATTCAAGTCATTCAAATATTTATTCACTATCTACTATATGCTAAGAGATATAAAACAAAACAAAAAAAGAAATAGCTTATGAAGGTTTAGAGTACGTGTGAGGAGACATACAATAACAAATAGTTACAATAGAAAATGATAGGTACAATTATGGAAACAAAAGATATACCTTAAGAAAAAGAACAATGCAATTTACTTAGGAATCTGGCTTCACTGAGCAGGTGGTAATGAATTTCACTTTTTTTAAAATTTATTTTTATTTTTTTAAATATCAAAAAAACACCAAACTCAAACATTCCTATTTTGATCATTTTGTTCTACATATATAATCAGTATGAATTTCACTTTTGATGAATGCACTATCTCCAGATGAACAGGAAAAAAAATGGGAGGAAAGGTATTCCTAGAGAGGAAAAGAGGCAGTAAAGTACTCTAAATATAATTTAGTATTCTCTTGATAATTCAGAGATCCTCTTTATCTTTTACTATATTAAGTTGTCACATTGCAAAATTCCAGAGGCATATTGAGGTATGGGGACCTGTTTGAATACTAAGACTATCCATAAATTTATTACTTCATCTGCTTTTTCTACTTGTTATCTTTCCCTTTACTTGTCACTAACATTTTAGAGGCAAATATCCGTATTTCTGATCACACTTTGGAAACCAGATTACCAAAGTTGTTATGATTAAGTAAATAGTCTTAAGATCTCAGGAGTTCCTCTAATAAATACAAGTACACAAACCTGAGGTATGGGACTTTGAAAATATTTATCTTGACTACTGTATTACCTCTTTTCCTAATTTTCTGATTTTTACTATTGTGCTGGTTTGAAAGGATGTATGTATTCACTCTAGAAAAGCCATGTTTTAATCTTAATCCCAATTTATAAATCCAGCCGTTTCTTCTAATCCCTATTCAGTACTATATGTTTGAATCTGTAATTAGATCCTCTCTCTGGAGATGTGACTCAATCAACAGCGGTTGTTAAACTGGATTAGGTGGAGACGTGTCTCCACCCGCTCAGGTGGGTCATGATTAGTTTATTGGAACCCTATAAAAGAGAAATGTTTTAGAGAAAGCTGGAGATTCAGAGAGAGCAGAGAATGCTGCAGCACCATGAAGCAGAAGAGTCCACCAGCCAGCGCTTGAGTGATGAAGAAGGAAGATGCCTCCTGGGGAGCTTCATGAAACAGGAAGACAGGAGAGAAAGCTAGCAGATGAAGACAGGAGAGAAAGCTAGCAGATGATGTCGTGTTCACCACGTGCCCTTCCAGCCGAGAGAGAAACCCTGACTGTGTTCACCACGTGCTTTCTCCTTTGAGAGAGAAACCCTGAACTTCATCAGTCTTCTTGAACTAAGGTATCTTTCCCTGGATGCCTTTGATTGGACATTTCTACAGACTTGCTTTAATTGGGACATTTCCACGGCCTAAAAACTGTTAACTTGCAACTTATTAAATTCCCCCTTTTTAAAAGCTATTCCATTTCTGGTATATTGCATTCTGGCAGCTAGCAAACTAGAACAACTAAGTTCTGGATTAATAAAGTTATTAGCTAGTTAACCAGTAAAACAAGTGAAAGATTTGAATTTGTACATTCCTTGGTAGTACATATGGTAAACATGGGACTTCACCATTTATGGTCTTCTTTTATTCCTATGTACTCAAAATTTACTGTGGGAGTGATGCCCGGATGAATCCCAGAGTGATTCGATCAGTGAGTGGAAAAGTATTTGCAAAGCCCCGTTCGGGGAATGGTGAGAACAGGGAGAAATTTAACTTCCCCAAGTTGAATTCCTGATATTTTCACAAGCAGTGTGGACAACCAAAGTTATAGGTTGAGCCCCCAGTCTTGGGGTTTGTTCATATGAAACTTAACCCCACAAAGGATAGGTCAAGTTTACCCAAAATTTAGGCCTAAGAGTCACCCACAAGAGAGCCTCTTTTGTTGCTCAGATGCGGCCTCTCTCTCCAGCCAACACAACAAGCAATCTCACCACCCTCCCCTTGGCTATGTGGGACATGACTCCCAGGGGTGTGGACCTTCCTGGCATCGTGGGACAGAAATCCTAGAATGAGCTGAGACTCAGCATCAAGGGATTGAGAAAAACCCTAGAATGAGCTGAGACCCAGCATCAAGGGACTGAGAAAACCTTCTCGTCCAAAAGGGGGAAGAGTGAAATGAGACAAAGTGTCAATGGCTGAGAGATTCCAAACAGAGTCGAGAGGTTATCCTGGAGGTTATTCTTACGCACTGAGTAGGTATCACCTTGTTATTCAGGATGTAAGGGAGAGGCTGGAGGGAACTGCCTGAAAATGTAGAGCTGTGTTCCAGCAGCCATGTTTCTTGAAGATGACTGAATAATGATATAGCTTTCACAGTGTGACAGTGTGATTGTGAAAACCTTGTGTCTGATGCTCCTTTTATCTACCTTGTCAACAAACGAGTAAAATACATGGATCAAAAATTTTAATAATAATAAATAATATAATAAAACGTTTAATAATAAAGAAAATAATAATAAAATATTAATTATTATTAAAATTAATAATAATTAATTTATTATAAAAATAAATAATACGGGGAACAAATGTTAAAATAAATTTAGTTTGAAATGCTAGTGATCAGTGAAAGCAAGGGGTAAGGGGTATGGTAGGTATAATCTTTTTTTTTCTGTTTTTGTTTTATTTCTTTTTCTATTGTCTCTTTATTTCTTTTTCTGAATGGATGCAAATGTTCTAAGAAATGATGAATATGCAACTAAGTGATGATATTGTGAATTACTGATTATCTATGTTAATTTTTTAAATTAATAAATTTAAAAAAATTTACTGTGGTGACATAGATATAGCACAAAATTTGCTATTTCCGAATGTACAGTTTACATTTACAATCTCTGAACAATGAAATAGTTAGGAGATCAGTCTTCTTTTTTTTACTGGACCTCTTGTTTCTAACAAAATCCATTTTTGTAAGAAAGAACATGACAAACTCTATTACCAATATTTTTGCATAAATGCCTTGTAAGTGTTGTATTTAAGTAATGATACATGTGCAACCTGGTTGAACATTAAAATATTATGCCAAAGGAAAGAAGCCACATATAAAAGGCCATACATTACATGATTCTATTTATAGGAAATGTCCAAAATAGGCAAATCCAGAGACAGGGAGGAGATTAGTGCTCACCTGGGGCAAAGGGAAAAAGATGGGGAAAGTGGCTGCCAATGGGTAAGGAATTTCTCTTTGGGATGATGAAAATGCTTTGGAATTAAATAACAGAGAGAGATGCATAACTATGAATATAATAAACACCACTGAACTGAACACTTTAAATGGGTAAATTGGATGGCATGAAATTATATCTCAAAAAGCTGTAATAAGAAAAAAATCAAAGTTCTGTACTTAGTTAACTTTATTCTTTTAAATTAGCTATTCAATTTATATCTGAGGAGAAAAGAGTTACCACAGCAGTCAGGCTGCTAAGCTTTGAAAGGACTGCTTACTAAACTGGCCTTAGAATGGCATCTGGGAACTTGGATTTGGGGAGGGTTCCCACCGCTCTAACCAATGAGAGTGGCTCACTGTGCCTAACCTGTTTGTACAAACAGTATGGTTTTACTAAACACCTCTTTTCTTCTGAGAGTTTGGAGTCTTGGTATATATTAGGCAAAGGGTTTCTGAAAGACCAGCCCTCAATAAAAACCCTGGGCATTGGGTCTCTCCCTGGCAGACATTTCACACATGCTGTGACCAGGTGCTAAGGGAATAAGGGTGTCCAGTGTGACTCCACTGGGAGAAGACTCTCAGAAGCATGCATCTGGTTTCCTCCAGACTTCTGCCTATGCGCCTTTTCTCTTAGCTGATTTTGCTCTCTATCCTGTAGCTGTAATAAATCATAGCTGTGAGTACAATTATAAGCTGAGTGCTGTGAATCCTTTTCAGTGAATCACTGAACCTGGGAGTGGTCTTGGGAACCCATGACGCAAACTCACAAGCCATATAGTTAGCATCAAATACTTTATTAAATATATATAAAACAAAAATACTCTAGTGAAAAATAATAAATAACATTTGTTTAGCATACAAGCATTTACAAAGCATTTTCACATCTCTTACAATAACTGAATGAGGTTAGTATTATCATTATCCTCATTTAACACATACAAAAAAATGGAGGCTAGCAATTTATTGAAGATCATATAGTTAGCAAATGGCACATGGGAGACTCAACCAACACCTCAAGACTCCATACTACATTTCTTTCCTCTCTACTACTCTGCACATGTATCAAAACTGTAAAGGGAAAGCAAGTAGGAAGTATATACCTGTCTGTGTACTTAAATGGTCCACGAAGGAAAGAAATTTACCTCTTTAAACATTTAAACAAAGAGCATATTATAGACAGATATTTCTCCTCAGATAAGTGAGAATAAAGTATCTTAATTTGGTAAGAACCACAGACTCTGTATCTAATATTTATTGCATGCACTCTATGCTAATACTAGGCTAAGTGCCTTATATTTGTAATTCTCACAGGTATTCTTTTGGTTTATTAAAGCTGCTGGAATGCAGTATACCAGAAACGGATTTTTTTTTTCCAAAGGGAACTGATTAGGTTATAAATGTACAGTGCTAAGGCCATGAAAATGACCAAATTAAGGCATCAACAAGAGGATACCTTCACCCAAAAAAGACCAATCACATTTGGGGTTTCTCTGACAGCTGGAAAGGCACATGGCTGGCATCTCTTGATCCTCTACCCCCAGGGTTGCACTGCTTTCAGCTTTTGATTCCCATAGCTTTCTATGTCGGTTCTCCAAACATCTCCAAATGTCTGTGTCTAGGTGTCTACTTTCTGTATTGGCTCTGAGCTCTTTTTCTTTCCCTGAGCTCTTTTAAGGATGCCAGTAAACTAATTAAGACCCACCTTGAATGGGTGGAGTGGGGAGGGTGTCACATCTCCATGGAAACAATCTATTCAAAAGGCCCCACACACATTTGGGTAGATTACATCTCCATGGAAACAATCTAATCAAGAGGTTCCACCCTATAGTTGGTCTGTCCCCACAAGACTGGATTAGGATTAAAAGAACATGGATTTTCTGGAGGTACATAACTGTTTCAAACCAGCACAGGTTATCTTTTAGGTAGATATTTATAGCTCCATTATACAGATGAGTTATTAAAGGTCAAAGAGTTTACTTCAGTTGCCCGAAAGTCAGAGAGATAGTAAAAGCCATCATATTTCCACTATGCTTCCAAGACAGTACAACACAAAAGACCAGGAAAATTAAGTTACTTGAATTTCACACTTAAATTACAAAAGTAACAAGTGAATAGAGAGAAACTAAAGACAATATCATTAATAACAATGATTTAGTAATCTCACTGCACTTGCTGAGGTAACTGTACATAATGAACATTTATTTTACTACCTCAGACCATGACATGTAATACAAATAGAGAAAGATAATAAAGGCATTAGTAACAAAAAAATTGACACACTTTTACTTACCATTCTTCTTTTATACTTTCAAGATTGTCTACTTCTTTCATTCTCTTTTGCCTTACTGTAAAATTAAAAAAAGAAGAAAAGCTAAAATTCTCAATATAGTATTTTAAATATATTCCTCCATATGTATATATCAACATTCATTAACAAACAAGTTATTAATTACATAGCCCTAAAGAAGTACTAAAAATCTTAAGAAAAGTGACCAAACTCAAAGATGTCAGTTTCATTTCCAAATAGACCAATTAATAAGATAAATTTTGAGATCCAATAACTTTCTGAAAAAAGAAAGATTTCTTAAAAATTATAATGAAGAATTTATTTAAAAAATTATAATGTAGACTCCTGGAGTCCAGAATGGGAACGAGGCCTTGTAATTCCCTATGGCTTGGTATAGTGCCAGGATACATAGACTGTGGGTGGGCTAGTAATTTAAAAAGTATTAGTAGGGTCCCTTGAGGATCTGAAGGGGAAATATATATATATATATATGGAATTACTAAACTTTCCCATCTGGGAACCCCCAGGTACCTTCCCAACTATTGGTTACTCCCAAGAAAACAGGCCAAGCTCTGGATTTTGCTCTTATGAAACTTGTTTCTGTAAAGAAGAAGCTAAGACTACTCACAACAAAGCTTAAGAGTTGCTTCCAGGAAGCTTCTTGTCCCTTAGATGTGGCTTCTCTCTCTTTCTAAGCCAGACTTTGCAAGAAGAATCATGACCCTCCTCACTATGTGGTTCAAGCCATTCAGGGGTGACAATCTTCCTGACAATGTAGGGCATGACTCCTGGGGATGAATCTGGCCTTGGTACTGTGAGATCAACAATGCCTTCCTGACCAAAAAGGGGGGAAAGAAGTGTAATAAAATAAGGAATCGGTGGCCAAGAGAGATCAAATGGAGTCAAGAGGCTGTTGCGGAGGCTGTCTCATGTAAATTTCAGTTAGATAATGCTAATTGTCACGGTTTGCTAAACCCCAATCATCATCACTCCTCGTCTCTTAAGAATACCTAGGGTTTGGGTTTGCCTTCCTAGGTCAGATAAATCCTGAAACCCAGAGGGACTAGCCTGTCCAGGTTTATCAATTAATTTCATCCCCTTATTCTTCAATGTGGACACCCCTTCTCGACATGAAAAAGTTAGAGCAGGCATTTTCCCAAAGATCCCTATAGAACGGAGAAGGAGTAAAGGAGAAAGAGGAGGTAAAACAGAGAAAATGGGATTCAACAAATGTGTATGGCTGCTAAATCACTATATTAATATTCCTTCTAGTCTCCAGTGTTTTGGAGCAGCTAAAAGGAAAAATCTGAGATGAAGAAATGGTACTCAATGACAAATTCTAGAATCTGTTCTGTAACTACCTGTTGAAGTGTGCTTTGAAAATTACTGCTTTTTTCTTTATTTGTTTTGTATATGTTATACAGTGAAAAAGTTAAAAATTATAATGTATACTTTGGTACAATAGCATCAAACAAAATTGAATGACATGTCATTCAACCAACAAAAAGTAACAAATGTCAAATTAAAATAAAGCCTACTCTCACAATTCTTTGGAGAAGCATATTAATTAACAAGATGTATCTACAAGTCAGAAAAATTCATATATTTTGACCCTGATTTTCCACATTCCTAGGAATTTTAAAAAACAAAGTAAGCTAGGTATACTAAATGTCCATCACAGGTACTATTTATTAGGAAAAATGGAAAATACGCAAAATCCCAGTCACAATATAGCTGCTTGATGGAATAATGTGAATCCCTTAAAAGTAGTTATGGCTTTTTGTTATTTGCACCATCCTCAACATGGTGATGTGAAATATCCCCTGGAAAAATCTCCTATCAGAAACAACTAATAAAAGGAACAAATTCCACTGGTTTGGAACTCTGAAGGATAGAGGCTGGAGATGGACCCCACTAGGGCTGAATCAAAAAAATAAATAAATAAAAGTAATCTCCAAAGCCATGTAGAAGATATTTTTCCTGGATTGCCAGTCTGACGCTTTCCCCTTACTCTGTCCCCTGCAGCTTGGGAGTCAGGTTGAGGTAGCTCAACTGCCTGGGTCCCTCCAGCTATGGATGCAGACTATAGACCTACTCAAAGTATCACATTAGAACTCAATGGATATCCAGGCAGAGAGACCTAAGTCTGTAAGGACCCAGGTAGAACACAAAGGGCTGAGGAGTGCCACATACAAAAGTGCTCCTTAGGTGGGGGAGAAAAAGAAACGCAACAGAACTCTTGGCTAGAGGTGTGTGTACTCAGACCAGTTTCTGTTAGGTGGGAAAACTGTGTTTTCTGAATTGGCCCCCATCTGAGTGGCTGGAATATCATAATGGGAAAGAAAGCAGAGGCAGGAAAGCTTCACAGAAAAAAAAAATGGGGGGTGAGTGGTGTCAGGGAAGGGGACTGAATTGCTATAAGACAGGATGGGTCCCCGTGTCAGTTTGAAGTGATTATGTACCCCAGAAAAGCCATGTCCTTTAAATGTCATTCAATATTCTGGGTGGGATTATTTTTTATTGTTTCCATGATGATGTGACCCACCTAACTGGGGGTCATAACTTTTGATTAGATGGTTTTCACAGAGATGTGTGCCCTTCCATTCAAGGTGGGGTTGCATACTGCAGCCCTTTAAGAGGGAACCATTTTGGAAAAAGTACAGAGTCAACAGAGCCGAGAGAGCCCACACAGCCAGAGATCTTTGGAGATGCAGAACACCTACAGAGAATCCTTATGAAACGAGAAGCCAAGAGAGAAAGCCAGCAGACATTGCCATGTGCCTTTACAGCTGACAGAGGTATTCTGAACCCATCAGCTGTTCTTGAACCAAGGTATCTTTCCATGGATGCCTTAATTTGGACATTTTCAGTCTTAGACCTGCAAACTTGGAACTTAATAAATTCCCTCTTTAAAAGCTATTCTGTTTCTGGTTGCAAACTAAAACAGTCCCAGAACTAAAAAGTGTAAGGTAAAGGCACTGAGTGAGGGAGAAAAGTTAAACAAATCACAGGAGTTGGGGAGAAATTCTGCACAAAAACAAACAGGACAGATAAAGATTTCTGGAAAAGAAAGCTTTCTCCTGGAGGTCAAACAATAGTAGAAAAGTGCAATCTAAAAAACTGTACTGCAAGAATCACATGAAGAAGAGCAAAGGAAATCTGAACAGTTAAATCTGGGCTATACTAAAGGTTTATAAGTTGGAACAAGTGTCAAAGAGCATGAACTCAAAGCCAATCAACAATAAAACCCTAGACAAGAGGGAGAAACTGACCGTCAAGGGTTACCTCATCAAGATAATCAGATGCATAGACATTAGCAAAAAATTACAAGCCATTCTAAGAAACAGGAAGATATGGCTCAGTCAAGTGAACAAATTACAAATTCAGAGGACACACAGAATTTCAAAGAAGTACAAACAAATATCCTAAATTGATTCAAGGAGATGAAGGTAAATACACATTAAAAGATAAAGAATAGTAAGAAGACAATATATCAGCATAAAGAAGAATTTGAAAATATAAAGAAAAGGAAATTATGGGGATGAAAGGCACAATAATGGAGATGAAAAATACACTAGATTTGGGGCTCAGATTGTATAATGATATAGTTTTCGCAATGTGACTGTGTGATTGTGAAAACCTTCTGTCTGATGCTCCTTTTATCTATCTTATTGACAGATGAGTTAAGCATATGGATTAAAAATAAATAAATAATAGGGGGAACAAATAGTAAAATAAATAAATAATAGGGGAAACAAATGTTAAAAAAAATTGAAATGCTAGCGATCAACAAAAGGGAGGGGTGAGGGGTATGGTATGTAGAAGTTTTACTGTTTTCTTTTCACTTCTTTTTCTGAATTGAGGCAAAGTTTCTAAGAAATGATCATGATGATGAATACACAACTATGTGATTAAAAAAGAATGTTCATATTGTATGCTGATTGGTTTTATTAATAAAAATTAAAAAAATACACTAGAGACATACAATAGCAGATCTGAACAAGCAGAAGAAAGAATCAGAAAACTAGAAGACGGCATTGAAATCATATAGTCAGATGCACAGATAGAGAAAACAGAAAAAAATAAGCAGCGCTTTAGGGATTTGAGTGACAACATGGAGTGTACAAACATATGCATGATGGGTGTCCCAGAAGAAAAAGGGAAAAGGGGCAGTAAAATATTTGAGAAAATAGTGGTCAGAAACTTCCCAAAACTAATGAAAGATATAAATATACATGTCCAAGAAGCACAACATAGTCCAAACAGAACAAATCCTAATAGAACTACTCCAAGACACATACTTACTATTCAGAATGTCAAATGCCCAAGATAAAGACCTCTGAATGAAGAAGTGATTTGTCACTTACAAGGGATCCTTAATAAGACTAAGTTAAAATTTCTCTTCAGAAACCATGGAGGCAAGAAGGCAGTGGTATGATATATCTGCAGAACTGAAAGGAAAAAACTTCCAGCCAAAAATTATTTATCAGTCAAAATCATCCTTCAAAAATGAGGGGGAGCTGAAAATATTCTAGATAAACAGAAAGTGACAGAGTTTGTCAACAAAAGACCTCCTGCCTTACAAGAATTACTAAAAGAGTTCTGCAGATTGAAAGGAAAAAACAGGAGAAAGTGACCTGGAGGAGTGTGAAGAAAAGTTAGAGAATATGTATGTTATTGAAGCTAAATTGGTATTTTTCCAGATTAGTAGATTATAGATATAGGTTGTACAATATAAACCCCAAGGTAATTACCACAAAGAAGTATTTAAAAAATATATACCAAAACAGAAATGAGAAAGTGATCAGTCAGATACATCAGAAAAGATAACCTATACAGAAAAGGAGGGTGCAATAAAGGAAAAGAGAGACAAAAAAAGAAAAGATATGACATATAAAAACCAAAGGACAAAATGGCTTCAGTAAGTACTGCCTTTACAGTAATAACAAAGAATGTTAACGGATTAAATTCTGCAACAAAAGACACACTGACAGAACAGATAAAAAAGCAAGATCCAACTATATGTTGTTTACAAAAGACTCAGTTTAGATCCTGTCCTAGCTCGAAAGTGTTATGTACCCCAGAAAAGCCATCTCCTGCTAATCCAGATTCAATACTGTAGGGTAGAACCCTTGATTAGGCTGTTTTCATGGAGATGTGACACACCTAATTGTGGGTGTGACCTTTTGATTAGATGGAGATGTGACTCCGCCCATTTAAGGTGGGTCTTGATTAGTTTCTGAAGACCTTTAAAAGGGGGAAACATTTTGGAGTTGCTTCAGAGCTGACAGAGCCTCAGACATTTGGAGATGCTTAGAGTGCCGACAGAGAGAGCAGATACCTAGACACAGACGTTTGGAGTTGCAGAGCTCAACAGATGTTGCCATGTGCCTTCTGATGAGATACTAAGCAAACCAGAGCCCAGAGTTTTGCCCCCAAGGAGCTAAGTTAAGGTCCACAGATGCTTAGAGGGGAAAACTGTTGGAATAAGAAGCTGGAAGCAATGGACCAGGAACAAGAACCAGCAGATATCAGCCACATGCCTTCCCATGTGACATACATTGGCCTCTCTTGAGTCAAAGTATCTTCTTCTGGATGTGTTAGTTTAGACATTTTTATGGCCTTAGAACTGTAAAATTGTAATTTAATAAATTCCCTTTTAAAAAGCTGTTTCATTCAGGAGTTCTATTACTTAAACTATAAAATACTGAGCTATTTGTGTATAACCTGGTTCTTCTCTGAAACTTTGGGTATTTATGTGACACCTGAGACTCAGAGTTAGAGCACTGAAGCTATGAAAGACAGCATTACCCCATACAGCAACTGTTAAAGATGAAAAAATGATCAGACTTTGACCAGAGACATGAATGACGCTGTCTGGATAGGACTAAGGTAAATCAGAATACAAGGTAAAGGATGATATCGCCCATATTTAAAAACTTCATCTTCTGTGTAAGAATAAAGGGAGAGATGTATATTTGGTACAAAATGTGTATTTCAAGTAGCACATTATCTAATTTAACTTGTATGGTCAGTTTATTTGAACACCATAATTACATGGAATCTTGAATAGGGAGTGAGATCTTGTTGATTTCGATAGGTTAGTGTGATGCCCTGATACACCCAGCGTAATTTGAACAGAAAATAAAAAAAATATCTGCAAAATCCCTGTGCTGGTATGAAGGGATGTAAGTCCCCTAGAAAAGCCATGTTTTAATCTAAATCCCATTTCATAAAGGCCGAATAATCCCTATTCAATACTGTATGTTTGAAACTGTAATCAGGTCATCTCCCTGGAGATGCGATTTAATTAAAAGTAGTTGTTAAACTGGATTAGGTGATGACATGTCTCCACCCATTTGCGTGGGTCTTGAGAAGTTTCTGGAGTTCTATAAAAGAGGAAACATTTTGGAGAAGAAAGACTCGGAGAGAGCAGGGAATGCTGCAGAATCACAAAGCAGAGAGACCACGAAGCAGAGAGACCACAAGCCAGTGATCTTTGGAGATGAAGAAGGAAAACGCCTCCCAGGAGTTTCATGAAACTGGAAGCCAGGAAAGAAAGCTAGCAGATGATGCTGTGCTTGCCATGTGCCCTTCCAGCTGAGAGAGAAACTGTGACTGTGTTCACCATGTGCCTTCTCACTTGAGAGAGAAACCCTGAACTTCACTGGCCTTCTTGAACCAAGGTATCTTTCCCTGGATACCTTTGATTGGACATTTCTATTGACTTGTTCTAATTGGGACATTTTCTTGGCCTAAGAACTGTAAACTAGCAACTTATTAAATTCCCCTTTTTAAAAGCCATTCCATTTCTGGTATACTGCAATCTGGCAGCTAGCAAACTAGAACAATCCTCTTGGTGGACTGGAGAGAAAGGAGGAAATATTAAACTTCCCCATCTGGGGAATTCCTGATATTCTCGCAAGCAGTGGGGACAACTAATTCAACAGGCTGAGTCTTCGATACAGGGTTTCGCCCCTATGAAACTTATTCCTGCAAAGGAGAAGCTAAACCTACTTACAATTATGCCTAAGAGTCACCCTCAGAGAACCTCTTTTGTTGCTCAGATGTGGCCTCTCTCTCTAAGCCAACTTGGCAGGTGAACTCACTGCTTTCCCCCCTACATGGGACATGATTCCCAGGAGTATAAATCTCCTGACAATGTGGGACAGGAGTCCCAGAATTAGCTGGGACATCATGGGACTGAAAAAGCCTTCTTGACCAAAATGGGGAAGAGAGAAATGAGACAAGATAAAGTTTCAGTGGTTGACAGATTTCAAACAGAATCAAGAGGTTATCCTAGAGGTTATTCTTATGCATATATAGATAGTCCTTTTTAGTTTATGGTGCATTGGAGAGGCTAGAGAGAAGTATCTGAAGCTGTTGAACTGTGTTCCAGTAGCCTTGATTCTTGAAGATGACTGTATAACTATAGCTTTTACAATGTGAACATGTGATAGTGAAACCCTTATGTCTGATGGTCCCTATATCCAGGGTATGGACAAATGCGTGAAAAAGTAAGGAAAAATAAATAAATAATGGGGGGGGGATAAAGGTAAAAAAATTGGGTAGATTGCAATACTAGTGTTCAATGAAAGGGAGAGGTGAGGAGTATGGGATGCATGAGTTTTTAGTTTTTCATTTTCTTTCTTTTTCTGAAGTATGGCAAATGTTTTAAAAATGATCATGTGATATATTGTGAGCCACTGATTATATACTATGGATGGACTGTTTGTGCATGAAGATTTCTCAATTAAAAAAAAAACAAAAACCTGTCCCATATCTGGTATGCTGCATTCCAGCAGCATTTAGCAAACTAAAACAGAGACAAATAGGTTGAAAATGAAAGGCTAGAAAAAGATATTCTAGCAAACAGTAAACAAAGGGGGTTGGAGGGGACTAGGGTAGCTATACTCATAACAGGGAAAAAACAACTTTAAGTCAAAGTTGTTTTAAAAAGACAAAACAGGTGGTTTAGTGGTAGAATGCTTGCTTACATTTGGGAGACCTGGGTTTGATTCCTGGACCAATCACTCCCCCCGCCCCCTCCAGAAATAAAAAAGAGACAAAGAAGACAATATATGTTAATAAAACCTCAAAGAGAAAAACCAGAGAAGCTGAGAGAGGACACACAGAAAACAGAAGCCAGAAGCTGGAACTAATGAAATCTGGGAGAGAAGGGCAAGATCAGCAGAGGTCACCCCGTGCCTGCCCATGTGACAGAGAAGCTAAGGATGGCCAGTAGCTGGTCTTCAGGGAGAAAGCGTCACCTGTTGATGTCTTGATTTGGACATTTTTAAAGCCTCAAAACTGTAATTTTTTTTTTGTATGCAGTATGGCGGGGTCACATTTCATTCTTTTTTCCATGTAAGTATCCCATTATTGCAGCAGCATTTGTTGAATTTTTTGGTTGTTTTCTTTGTTTGTTTGTTTTTGGGGAAGTACTTGGGCCAGGAATCAAACCTGGGTCTCCCACATGGCAGGCAAGAATTTTACCACTGAATTACCCTTGCACCCCAGAACTATAAATTTTTAAGTTAATAAATCCCTGTTTTAGTTTGCCAAAGCTGCCAGAACGCAATACACCAGAGATGGATTAGCTTTTAATAAGGGGATTTATTTAGTTTAGGGGAGGGCCATGATGGCCTACCAGGCAGAGTTCTCACCTGCCATGCCAGAGACCCGGGTTCGATTTCCAGTGCCTGCCCATACAAAACAAAAAATAAATAAATAAAAATTTAAAAAATTTATAGTTCTTCAGAGGAAAGGCAGCTAACTTTCATCTGACATTCTCTGTTACATGGGAAGGCACAGGCACACAGCGATGTCTGTTGGCCTTCTCTTCTGGCTTCTGGTTCCAATGGCTTTCCCCAAGGCAACTCCTTTCTGCATCTCCTAACGGACTGAGCTATAGGTGCCGAGATGAGGTATGCTGAGCTCTCTTCTGACCTCTCTCTTCTAAGCCTTTATTTTTTTTTAGCTAATTAAATTAAAGCTCACTAACTGTGGAAGGCTCTCCCCCTAGCTGACCACAAATGCAATCAGTCATGGATGAATGTCACATACTAGTGACTTAAGTCCACAGAAACTGTTTATAATGGGCCATTATAACCTGGCCAAGCTGACACCTGAACCTAACTACCACAGTCCCCACTGTAAAAACCAACCCATTTCTGGTATATTGTATTTCATCAGCTTTAGCTGATGGAAACAGATTTTGGTTCCAGGAAAGTGGTGTGCTGCTTTGCAAATAACAAAAAATGCTGGAATGGCTTTATAAACGGGTAAGGGAAAGACTCTAGAAGAACTGTGAGGTGCTTGATAGAAAGGCCAGGTTTGCTCTGAAGAGATCCTGCTCTGCTATGGTCACCCAGTGTCTTCTTTATATCTTTCATCTCTTTTTTCAGATTTTCCTTCAAATTGTTAAACTGAGTGAGAAGATCTGTTTGAATAACTTTACTTAGTTGCTTCAACTTCTGTATCTCATTTGAAGTGTTAGCTTGTTCCTTTGATTGGGCCATATCTTTGTGTTTCCTAGTATGACTTGTGATTTTGGCTGATGTTGAGGCATCTGGTTTCCTTGATTAGTTTATTCTGGAGGTCATTTTCTCTTTTGCTTATGGTTTTCTTGTTCGTCAGCTTTGTTCTCTATCAATTCTTTGACATTCATTTCAACTTATTCTAGGTCTCTAACAGCTTCTGTTTAATTGACCAGAACTTCTCAGCTCTTGTTTTTCTGATTCTCCCCCTACCTATTTGTAAGTTTTTTGAGATTGTTCTTTTTTGTGTGTATGCAGTTTGTTTCATCACCACGAAAAAGATCTCTTCCCTCTCCCACCTCAAGGGAATGTTGATCTGCTCTTTGTTTTGTTTTGTTATGCGTCTATATGTTTTAATACCCCTTTGTTACCTAAAAAGAACTGGTACCTGGAGGTCTTGCTCTGAGAGGAGGGTCTCCCCAGATAAGATCAACCCCAATCAGCCTTTCCCAGACAAGACAGGCCCAGGACTTAGGAAGAAGGATGTACTTGGTAGCAAGGTTCCCTTGGGATGAGACCCAGCAGGTACCAAGTTTTTCCTGTGATGCCTCTTAATTCTGTGCTTTTCCTGTCCTGCCCAGCAGATGGCGCTGGTCAGTCTGCTGCTCCCAACCTGTGTAAAGTGGCACTGTGCCTTAATTCTCAGTGGACTCAGTTCCTGTTAGGGGCATGGTTGAGAAAGAGGCTGAGGCTGAAGGCAGGATTAAATTGTTTCTATTTTCCAGCC
>PVIY010048773.1:0-17119 GCA_004026745.1 Myrmecophaga tridactyla
TCCTAGGTGTTTGGCCTGATGACCTAGATCTGCCATTACCCGAGATGGGAATGACTATGAGAGAAGCAGATTTCGGTGAGGGAAGAGTCTTCTTTTGAACATAAAGCACCCGAGATTCCCACTAGATATCAAAGTGGAGATTTTGAGTAGTTGAATAAATAAGTGTAAAGCAAAAGAGGAAAAGTCTGTAGCTAGATATAGGGGACTCTAAGTTCGTGGATGCCACGATAGACCATTTTATGAAGTATAGAAACAGAAGAGGTCTAACTTCTGAGCCAACACTCAAAGGTCAGAGAACGGAGGAGAATCCACTACAGGAGAAATAAAAGAAGAGGCCTACGAAGATAAAAAGAAAATGCAATAAACACAAGTAAATAATCATTTTTTTTTCAAATGCTTCTGAGAGCTCAGGAAAGATGAAGATTGAGAATTAGTGATTTGACAAGTTGACTGTCCTTGTTGACCTTGACAAAAGAGGTTTTTGTTTTAGGTTAGGGACAAGAGCTTGATTGAAGGAGATTGAAAAGAGAAAGGAAGGTGAGAATCAGTGCATCGGTTTTTTAATGGGTCTCTTTCCTACATTTTTTAGGCCTTTATCCGGAGGCCACCAGAATATCCTTTGTAAACCAGATTGTGAAATTCTGTTGCTTAAAATTCAGCTATTTCTATCATCTATAGCAGCAATTCTCAAATCTTAATGTTTAGAAAAATAGACCAGATGTGCCTATTAAAATCATGAGTTCTTTCCCCTCACTACAACCTCCTTGTAATTCACTTGGCCTGGAATAATGTGCAGTAACCTCATTTTTAACAAACACTCGAAGTGATTTCTGCATAGGCAATTCAAGACCATACTTAAGGATTTTGACTCTTGACTCTCTCTCTACTCTCACTCTCTGCTCCTTCTTCTGCTTAGAATCCTATTTCTTCTTTATCTTCCTGGAAAATTCCTACATATCTTTCAAAACTCTGAGGTCACTCCCTCTTTTAATCCACCTTTATAGTGTCAACATATATTATAGAGCTTAATAAATATTTAATAAATAAATGGAATATCTACAACTTGCTTACCTTGTTTTTGTGTCAAAGTTAACCATCTCCCAAGTGTTTGCTCAATGTTTTTGCCTATCCTTTTATATATATCATGGTTAGTAGATTTTCTCAAATGAGTATATCAACATTCCTCACACACGCAAGACAGATCCATGCTTTTTAAATGAGGTTGTTGCTAAATAATTCCGAACGCCTCTATATTTCTAAAGGAAATGTCAAATGTTGTTTTTCTTGGGTGCATTAATGATCAGAATATCTGATCAGATTGGTGTCGTGAGAGAATCAAGGGCCACTTCTTTGGATAACAGTTTATTTTAAAATGGAGTTTTCCTTTATTCTCATTTAAGAACCTAGCTTTTTGTTTTAAACTGGCACCTTCATCCTAAATTTGGCTTATTTGAGGTATTTAAAATAGAACTTAGGTAGCTAGATTAATTTTGCTCTTGCCAAAGCAAGTGTTTTGGCTTTTTTTTCTTGCTCCTCAGCCTCATTTTTGTTGTTATTCCTTTAGATCAAAACTTCAAAGAAAAGGACTGATGGATCAGCCATTCATTTACTGTAGCTGAATTGTTCCTTGCCACTTTTCTACTCTGATGCTTCCTTGATTTCTATTCTATCTGCATCTCTTATGCCTTTACTTCATGCATGTGAAGAAAATTATAGTGTATTGCTTGTTCAAAAATATATTCTATCAATATCCCAAAATCTTAGAAAATTTAAAACACTTTTCCAAGTTTGAAAATGTTTTTAGGCAGAAACCTCAGACACAGAGATTAATAGATAAGTCTTTGTTGTATTCTAAATAATTGACATTTTCAGTAGCTATGCATCAGAACAGACAGAGATCAGCTTCACAAGGGACATCTCAGACTGAACATCAGCTATAATGCATAGATTCCTGAGTTGCTATCACCTGATTTAGACAAATATTCTTGGGAGAGGGGTGGAAAAAGTCAAGCAGGTTGTGCATCAGGCAGTACATTTTAGTGGAAAAGTCCTTGAGATTTGCTAATAGACTTAACCTGGTTTATACTGCTACTAGTTTTAGACTTCCAACATATATATTAACATATATAATGTCTCTTTTCTCTTTTGTAACAGTCTCTTCTCTCTTTTGTAAAATGGGAGTAATAATATGGCCTGTTTTACATATCTATATTGAGTTTATGCAAAATAAGGTGTATGGTTTCACACGGTCCTTAATTCAAAATAATAAGCAGTATCTATGATTTTTATTATTATTATCATTAGGTGGCTTTTGTTGAAAATGTGTGTAGGGCTTTTGGACTGCTGGAGCTTCAGAGACCATGGCAAAGTTTATAAGTTTATGGCTGCTGTCCTCACCTGTATTAGAGAGCCACTGGCTCCAAGATATGATTGACAGAAATTTTGAGAAACAAACTAGACTAGCTCTACAAAGTATATTACCTTTATCATGTCTTCACAGGGATAATAAATACCAAAAGTACGTGGTACTGTAGGTCTCAAAATTCTGATTCACAAGGAAATATTCTATAATATATTACATATGTATATTGTACATATAATATAGGTTTTTGGACCTTTGTGCTACTGCTGTGAATTGTACCTGACAAACCCTGATGTAGGTCTGTTTGAGCAGGAAAGCCCCACAAGGAATCTGTTAAGATTACGATTGTCCTCATATTTCCCTTATGGCATCTTTTCCTACAACTTATCCTTAGAACAAATTCTGCATAGAATTTATGCAGAACTCAAGCATGTGTGTTAACTCTTACGTTTATTCTTTCACTCCCAATGTTAATAGTCCTATTACTACTAATAGTATATGTCAATTATTATTTTTTAAACCAAGAGAATCTTGGTCTTGTTATAGGGTGCTATACAGTTCTAATGGTGTGAGTGATCTTACCAGCTATCAACAAAGAATTGTAAATCCAGGATACTTCGTTTCCTGTTGTGAATACAGTCTGCATCTCTCATCAATAATGGAAAACTCGATCCATAGTGAGGAGGAGCCACTGAAATGTGGAAATAATTAGGAATGTAAATGTCAAAATCTTATCTGAGAGAGAGGTATAAGATGAAAAAACCATATGATTAGAAAATAATAGAAATCATAGAATTCTGATTAGAATATCTAATCATAGAAATATGATTAGAACATATGATTAGAAAAATAATTCTGAAAATGGAGGGAAGCTATAAAATATGTCAAATAAGTTGCACATCTTATGATCTTCTGTATCTTTCCATCAAATGTGGATCTTCCTGGATTACCAATTATCAAGCCACAACTACGTGTCCCACACTTTTGGGACTTTACTTTATAATCTCTAATTCTCACATTTCTAATGGTCTTCATTATAAATAACGATATATTTATCATACGGAGTCTCAGGAATTTAAGGTTCTTGCCCAAGGTCTAAAACTGAATGGGCAGAGCCTGAAATTGAAGGCAAATCTATCTGGATCTAAAAATCGACTGAAGCTTCAATATTCTGCAGGTAATTTTAAGAATAAATTACTTATTAGACATGCTTGGATGTCCTATACTGAGTTGACAAAAAAAGTAGACTTTCTTGATCCATATACCAAATGCCATTGAGAAAACCATTTGATCTTCCTAGACTTCAGGTTTCGTTTTTGTTTTTTTGTTTTTCACTTTTCCAATAAAGAGGTATGACTCAACTGAAGTTCCTTTCAAGTTGAAATTGATGTCATCATTTAAGGGTGGTCTCTTCCAGTGGAATGATTGGTATGGAAAGAGCAGTAAGTAAGTATGTCTGTTGGTTTTTTTCACATACTGTATTTAGGCTTGTCATAAAATTCGACTCATTTTTAATGTAGAACTCATTATGTTAACTCATGTATCAATGAATGAAAATATTTGCACAAAAGATGAATGTTTTATTCTGAGTTATTGAAGAGTAGTTCTGTCTTTTGTAAACAACACATTTTTTAAAAAACGATATTTTTGAAATTGCTTCCTTTCAACTCCCTTCTCCTTATAAATTTCATCCTTACAAATATTTAAAGTAAACTTAGCTTATACCTTTCTACTCCATTATAAATCATATTTGCATGTACACTTATTTTAAATGCCTAGAATAATTGAAGGTTAAAAGTGCATTTTATTTCCCTTCAAACAAGCTGACTTAAAATAAGGCTTAATTCAAAATTCCCATTGAATTTGGATTCCCTTTTGCTATTCTTATTACCCATTAAAACTTCATCAAAAGAATAGACAGTATACATTCTTATGACACGTTAATCATCACTCAGAAACTTCCTGGATTAAAAGGCCATCAGTGAAAAATTTTGTTCTCCCATAGCTGCTTGAGAGAAAACATGCATAAGACATGTAATTCTAGTTCAGGTATTATTATTAGTACTGTGATTTTAATCATCTGAAAGAGTAACACAAGAAAAACGCTATATCCCTGTATATGTAAAAGTTCAGCTAAGAAAATGAAGTAAGTATTTATAATGAAAAAAAAGCCATACATATTACCACAAGTTTAAAATGAATATGCAATGGTGATATGTAATATTCATTTAGCAAATAAAATTCAGAATTTCATAAAAAGTCATAAAATCATCAAAATAACCAAGATTGTCATTTGTTAGTTTTGTAGTCATGTAAAAGACATAGTTATAGAATGGAAGAAATTGGAGGATATTTCTATAGAAAGCAATGTGACTTTTGTGGAAGGCAAAAGCATATAATAATTAAAATATGTAACAAAAACTAAAATATTTTGCGTAATTATCTGTCCAGCTACTCAGATTAATTATTTCACCCCCACTTTATTTTGTATTGCTTAGAGATGGAATTCTACCTCAAAAACATTATAAAATACACAACTGTAAGGTAATTAATAGAAAATTCTTGTTTATGATATATGCTTTTGCTGTCTTTTTCTTTCCCAAGGTTACAAATAAATTAATTTATCCATATAATTTCCATACTTTTTAGAATGCTGTGACATCTAAAGGCTGAGTATGAGACACTATTGACAAATTAATAAGTGCAAAAATATTATATATAAAATATTGATATACATCCATAGTATTTTTGGACCACATCGTCTTCTGTAATTTCAATAGTGAAAACAATGTTTCTGTCATCTGTGATGATTACAAAAAACTAGACATTTTTTCATTTTCATGTACTCTCAAGTGCCAATTTTTCTAAATTGTAAAAAGAATCTCAAGCGTCAAACTCAATGCAATAAAAAATAGGTTTTTCCTATAAAACAGCCTAATGGCAGAAAGAGAGCATTAGTCATACATATCCAAACCTTGAACTCACTAGTGTATTCAGAAGAAGCCAAAGATTAATGTTTAATAAGAGCAGGTCAGGTCTGGTTATTTTAATTGCAAGATGGTGGTTTGAGATCATTTGGTGGCTTTGGCCATGGTAGTATCCGTGTGTGTGTGTGTATGTGTGTGTGTGTGCATGTGTGTCTGTCTTAATTTCACAATGTGTAGTTTCCCACATCATAATATTTTAATTGACAAATCTTCGCACACATACAGTCCATAAATGGTATACAATCAATGGCTAACAATATCATCACATAGTTGTATATTCATCTCCATGACCAATTTTAAAACATTTGCATCACTCCAGAAAAGGAAATAAAAAGAAAAAACTCATACATACCTGTTCTAGTTTGCTATATACCAGAAACAGAATGGCTTTTAAAAAGAGAAATTTAATAAGTTGCTAGTTTACAGTTCTAAGGCTGAGAAAATGTCCCAATTAAAGCAAGTCCATAGAAATGTCTAATCAAAGGCATTCAGGGAAAGATCTTGATTCAAGAAGGCCGATGAAGTTCAAGGTTTCTCTCTCAAGCGAACACAGTCAGGGCTTCTCTCTCAGCTGGAAGGGCACATGGCGAACACAGCATCATCTGCTAGCTTGCTCTCCTGGCTTCTGGTTTCTTGAAGCTCCCCGGGAGGCATTTTCCTTCTTCATCTCCAAAGGTCACTAGCTGGTGGACTCTGCTTCTCGTGGCTATGTCGTTCTGCTCTGCTCTCTGGAAGGGCACATGGTGAACATGCCATCATCTGCTAGCTTTTTCTCCTTGCTTCTGGTTTCATGAAGCTCCCTGGGAGGCATTTTCCTTCTTCATCTTTAAAGGTCGCTGGCTTGTGGACTCTCTGCTTTGTGATGCTGCAACATTCTCTGCTCTCTCTGAATCTCCCATTCTGCAAAATGTTTCCTCTTTTATAGGACTTCAGAAACTAATCAAGGCCCACCCAAATGGGTGGAGACATGTTGTTACCTAATGCAGGGAGATGATCTGATTACAGTTTCAAACATACAGTATTGAATAGGGATTATTCTGCCTTTATGAAATGGGATTTAGATTGAAACACGATTTTCTAGGACATACATACGTCCTTTGTGTGTGTATGTGTGTGTGTGTGCGTGTGTGTGTCTGTCTTAATTTCACAATGTGTGAAATTATACATACATACATACATCCTTTCAAACCAGCACAATTCCAGACCCTTTACCCCTCCCTCTCATGGAAGTAGTATTTCAATCTACCCAATTTATTTTACCACTAACCCCCCCATTATTCACTTATTTTTATCCATTTTTTTTTACTCATTTGTCCATATCCTGGATAAAAGGAGCCTCACACAAGGTTTTCACAATCACACACTCACATTGTAAAAGCTATATCATTTATACAACCATATTCAAGAATCAAGACTACTGGGACACAGCTCAGTAGTTTCAGGTACTTTCTTCCAGCCAGTCCAAATACAGCATTGTATTAGTTAGGGTTCTCTAGAGAAACATAATCATCGGGAATACTCGCAAATATAAAATTTATAAAAGTGTCTCACGTGACCACGGGAACACAGAGTCCAAAATCCGCAAGGCAGGCTGTGAAGCCAATGACTCCGATGGAGGGTCTGGACAAACTCCACAAGAGAGGCTCACCAGCCGAAACAGGAAGAGAGCCTGTCTCTTCTGAATCTGCCTTAAAAGGCTCCCAGTGATTAGATTAAGCATCACTCATTGCAGAAGACACTCCCCTTTGGCTGATTACAAATGGACTCAGCTGTGGATGCAGCTGACATGATCATGACTTAATTCTATGAAATGTCCTCATTGCAACAGACAAGCCAGCACTTGCCCAACCAGACAAACAGGTACCACCACTTGGCCATGTTGACACATGAACCTGATCATGACAGTCTACCCCTTTTCAACTTGGCAGCTATATATATTAACTTAAACTATACCTAATTTCTAAATAAAAAACAATAAAACATACATTTTTTCTTTCACCTAGCAATAATCAACTGCCCTGCATGTAACTGGAAACACATTAAATTTCTCCAGAATAGGGTGCAAATCCTTGGGTAATATTCATTCTTAAACTTGATATCTTACAACTTAAATAGTATAACATGAACAAAACAGCATTACAGTCCTCGTTTCTGTAACTGATCACGTGGTCGAAGTTCATATTTATCACCACCTTCTTCCACTACCCATTCCATATTCCCTTTACCCTCAGCAAGCACTTCAGCTGGCCATGGTTCTCTGCCTGGTGGGGTGACCCAAACCTTCATTCCTGAAGTTTCAGTGCTATTGGTAGTCCTGCCTGGATTGGGTTGTTGCATTTTCCATTGATTTTAATCACAGGGCATGGTAGTACTAAAAGACACCATAGGGGATCTCCTATATTCCAAGAAAACTCTTCTTTACCTCCATTATGTAGTTGCAGTCCTACTTCCCCCTAATAGTCAGGGTCAATCTCCCCAAACAATAATGTAACCCCCTTCTTGTCCTGTTGATTCAGCAGCCTAAGTAGCCCAAAGTGACCGGGTGGCAGTTTTAGATTCCAGTTCAATGGAATCATTGTTGTTTCTCCTGGTGGAAGCACTCCCCATTTTGGAACTTAAACCTCTAGACCAACAGAGCTCAGGGTCACAGGGACAGGAAGCAAAAATTTTTCCTAGTGGATCAGTAGGGGTAATAGTGAGTGGTACCACTCCCATTTCCAGCCCTTGGTTCCCGGACCCATGGATCCTGGCTATGGGAGAAACAGCACCATACAGCAGACACTGATTCAGAGCATATGCAGCTTCCTGGAGAACATTACCCCAGCCTTTCAAGGTATTGTCACCTAGTTGGCACTGTAATTGAGTTTTCAAAAGGTTGTTCCACTGTTCTATCAATCCAGCTGCTTCTGGATAATGGGGAACATGGTAAGACCAGAGAATTCCATGAGCATGTGCCCATTCCTGCACTTCATTTGTTGTGAAATGTGTTCCTTGATCAGAAGCAATGCTATGTGGAATACCATGATGATGGATAAGGCATTCTGTAAGCCCATGGATGGCAATTTTGGCAGAAGCATTGCATGCAGGGAAAGCAAACACATATTCAGAGTATGTGTCTATTCCAATTAGAACAAATTGCTGCCCCTTCTAAGAAGGAAGTGGCCAATATAATCAACCTGCCACCATGTGGCTGGCTTCTCACCTCAGGGAATGGTGCCATATTAGGGGCTGAGTGTGGGTCTCTGCTCTGGCAGACTGAGCACTCAGCAGTGGCTGTAGCCAGGTCAGCCTTGGTGAGTGTAATTCCATGTTGTTGACCCCACGCATAACTTCCATCCCTCCCACCAAGCCCACTTTGTTAATGAGCCCATTGGGCCATGAAAGAAGTAGTTGGGGAAAGAGGCTGACTGGATCCACAGAACGGGTCAGCTTTTCCACTTGATTATTAAAACCTTCCTCTGCTAAAGTCACCCTCTGGTGCGCATTCACATGGGACACAAATATGTTCATGTTTTTAGCCCACTCAGAAAGGTCTATCCACATATTTAATTTCATCCCCAGACCTCTTCATCACCAATTTTCCAGTTATGGTCTTTCCAAGTCCCTGACCATCCAGCCAAACCATTAGCAACAGCCCATGAGTCAGTATACAAATGTACCTCTGGCCAGTTTTCCTTCCAAGCAAAATGAACAACCAGGTGCACTGCTCAAAGTTCTGCCCACTGGGAAGATTTCCCTTCACCACTGTCCTTCAAGGACATCCCAGAAAGGTGTTGTAGTGCTGCACCTGTCCACGTTCGGGTGGTACCTGCATATCGTGCAGAGCCATCTGTAAACCAGGCCCAAGTTTTCTCTTCCTCTGTCAATTCACTGTAAGGAACTCCCCAAGAGGCCATAGCTCTAGTCTGGGAAAGAGAAGGTAATGTGGCAGGAGTGGAGACCATATGGACATTTGGGCCACTTCTTCATGTAACTTACTTGTGCCTTCAGGACCTGCTCTGGCCCTATCTCATATATACCATTTCCATTTTACAATAGAGTGCTGCTGCACACGCCCAACTTTATGGCTTGGTGGATCAGACAGCACTCAGCTCATGACAGGCAACTAGGTCTCATGGTAACTTGGTGGCCCATGGTTAAGCGTTCAGTCTCTACTAAGGCCCTGTAGCAGGCCAAAAGCTGTTTCTCAAAAGGAGAGTGGTTATCTGCAGCAGATGGTAAGGCTTTGCTCCAAAATCCTGAGGGTCTGCATTGTGATTCTCTTATAGGGGCCTGCCAGAGGCTCTAAACAGTATCTCTATTTGCCACTGACATTTCCAGCACCATCGGATCTGCTGGATCATATGGCCCAAGTGGCAGAGCAGCTTGTACAGCAGCCTGGACCTGTTGCAGAGCCTCCTCTCATTCAGGTCCCCCTCAAAATTAGCAGCTTTTCTGGTCACTTGATAAATGGGCTGGAGTAGCACACCCAATGAGGAATATGTTCTCGCCAAAATCCAAAGAGACCAACTAGGTGTTGTGCCTCTTTTGGTCATAGGAGAGGCCAGATGCAGCAACTTCTCCTTCACCTTAGAAGGGATATCTAGACATGCCCCACACCACTGGACACCTAGAAATTTCACTGAAGTGGAAGGCCCCTATATTTTTGTTGAATTTATCTCCCATCCTCTGACACGCAAATGCCTTACCAGTAAATCTAGAGTAGTTGCTACTTCTTGCTCACTAGGTCCAATCAACATGATATCATCAATATAATGGACCAGTGTGATGTCTTGTGGGAGGGAGAAATGATCAAGGTCCCTGAGAACAAGATTATGACATAGGGCTGGAGAGTTGATATACCCCAGAGGTAGGACAGTGTAAGTATTTATTGCTGGCCTTGCCAACTGAAAGCAAACTGCTTCTGGTGGTCCTTACTAATAGCTATTGAGAAAAAAGCATTTGCCAGATCAATGGCGGCATATCAGGTACCAGGGGATGTGTTGATTTACTCAAGCAATGATACCACATCTGGAACAGCAGCTGCAATTGGAGTTACCACCTGGCTGAGCTTACAATAATCCACTGTCATTCTCCAAGACCCATCAGTTTTCTGCACAGGCCAAATAGGACCATTGAACTGGGACGTGGTAGAAATCACCACCCCTGCATCCCTCAAGTCCTTAAGAGTGGCAGTAATCTCTGCAATCCCTCCAGGAATCCAGTATTGTTTCTGATTTACTATTTTGCTCAGTAGGGGCAGTTCTAGTGGCTTCCACTTGGCCTTTCCCACCATAATACCTTCACTGTACAAGCTAGAGATCCCATGTGGGGATTCTGCCACTTGCTCAGTATGTCTATACCAATTATACATTCTGGAACTGGGGAAATAACTGCAGAATGGGTGTGGAGACCCACTGGACCCAATGTGAGATGGACCTGAGCTAAAACTCCATTGATTACCTGGCCTCCATAAGCCCCCACTCTGACTGCCCTTCTATTGTATTTCTAGGTACCCCATGATTTATTAGCCAATGCCACAAATCTCTGTGAGTCATATAATTTTGATGCCTGCTTTGAGTTTGCTGTCTACTATAATAGCCACATCTACACTGTCTTTGGTGATTAAGTGCTACC
The DNA here is from genome assembly GCA_004026745.1 of Myrmecophaga tridactyla. Lineage (NCBI taxonomy): Eukaryota > Metazoa > Chordata > Mammalia > Pilosa > Myrmecophagidae > Myrmecophaga > Myrmecophaga tridactyla. The sequence continues at coordinate 10,966 of PVIY010048773.1, forward strand.
ACCTGGCTTCCACCAACTCGGGATCCCATCATCCCCATTGTGTTTAAGGATTCCAGCTCAGTGACAGCAGTTCCTACAGTAACATCTTACTACAGAGAAGTACAACCACAGAGCTCTTCAGGGATGATGGTGCTAGTCTCACAAATTTATTTCCCACTGTTCTGGTAAAAGATGTATTGTCTGGACATTCCTGGGGTGTAAGAGCAGACTTTGCATGATAAATCCACTCTAACATTTCAATCTCTCTAAGCCTCTGGACCCCCTGATCTACATTATACCAGAGCAGTTCTGGCATTTCAACTTCAGGTTATGTCGGCCACCTTTGGATCCATGTTTCAACCAACATCCAAACAAACTGTTAATACCTTTTCTAACCCCTCAAGCTACAACATTGAATGCAGAATCTCTGCTTAGTGGGCCCATATCAATAAATTCACCCTTATCCAGCATTATATTCCTCCCACCATTATCTCACACCCTTAAAATCCATTGCCACACATATTCCCCTGATTTCTGTTTATATAAATTGGAAAACTCACACAGTTCTTTTGGAGTATAACGTACCTCCTCATATGTGATACTTTGTACCTCACCTTTAGGGGCCTGTTGGAACTTTAGTCTAGTTATAGGAAGAAATGAGGAGTGGTGGGGGTGGGTCATGAAAAGAATTAGAAATATCTTCCAAGTCGTTTGCTTCAGGGCCTTCATTTGCAGTTTCATCTGGTGAAACAGGATTAATCACTCTAGGGCTAAAACCTTCAGGAGGAGGTTGGGTGGCCAATTCCTCAAGGCAGGCTGGAGGTGGTGTGGTTATGTCCTCAGGGCAAACTATTACAGGGTTATCTAGAGAAGACTCAGCATGACCTAGGGATTCATCTTCACCCCCTACATCATTATCAATCCATATGTCACCTTCCCATTTTTCAGGGTCCCACTCCTTTTCAATCAATGCCCTCATTTTAATGGCAGACGCCATGTAACATTGAGATTTCAGTTTATGTTGTAATGTTGCTACTCTACCAATAAGATTCTGAGTCTTATTTTCAGAGTTTTCAAGTCTACAGCTACAGGAAATAAGATTTTCCTTCTGGAAACTCATAGAAACATCTACATCTGTCAGACAGTGCTTAAGTTTCTCACTTGAAGTCTTAAGCCCATCCCTTTCACTCCTTAATGTAGCCAGTGTATCTAACGACATGAGCCAACATCTCTATACCTCTTACTTCCACAAAACTCTGTAAAGGTGTCAAAACATTATCCCCCAGAGCCTGGCTTCGTACAAGCAAAGCATTAAGAGAATTGAATGGTGATATTTTGACTATCTCTTTTGCCAACTCACTACATGGATTGGAAGTGTCATTCTGATTATGGGAATCAAAGTTCTTAGTGCCTTTGAATCTAGTCAGAGTAGAAAACCATTCATAAAAACCCATTTTTAAGGTTCTGTTTCTTAAGAACCTCTCCCGGTACCAAGATGTATTAGTTAGGATCCTCTAGAGAAACAGAATCAACAGGGAACACTCTCAAATATAAAATTCATAAAAGTGTCTCACGTGGCCGTGGGAATGCAGAGTCCAAAATCCGCAGGGCAGGCTGTGAAGCTGACGATTTCGATGGAGGGTCTGGGCGAACTCCACAGGAGAGGCTCGCCAGCCGAAGCAAGAAGAGAGCCTGTCTCTTCTGAATCCTCCTTAAAAGGCTTCCAGTGATTAGATTAAGCATCACTCATTGCAGAAGACACTCCCTTTGACTGATCACAAATGAAATCAGCTGTGGATGCAGATGACATGGTTATGATTTAATTCTATGAAATGTCCTCATTGCAACAGACAGGCCAGCACTTGCCCAACCAAACGGGTACCACCACTTGGCCATGTTGACACATTAACCTTACCATGACAACCATAAACTAAAAAAGGATATCTATGCAATGCATAAGAATAAACTCCAGTATAACCTCTCAGCTCTGTTTGAAATCTCTCAGGCACTGAAACTTTATTTTCTCTCATTTCTCACTTCCCCTTTAGGTCAAGAAGACTTTCTCAACCCATGATGCTGAATCTTAATGAATGCCAAAGTTCTGTCCCATATTGCCAGGGAGATTTACTTCCCTGGCAGTCATGTCCCATGAAGGAGGAGAGGCAGTGAGTTCACCTGTCTTAGAAAGGCCATACCTGAGCAACAAAAGAGGTTCTCTGGGGGTGATTCTTAGACGTAATCATAAGTAGACTTAGCCTATCCTTTGCAGGAATGTTTCACAAACCCAAGATTGAGGGCTCAGTCTATTTATTAATTTTGTTGTCCCCACGGCTTTGCAAGAATATCAAAAATTCTCCAAATGGGAAATTTGAAAGTTTCCTCCTTTCTCCCCAGTCCCCCAATGAAGCTTTGCAAATGCTTCTTTATTCACTGCCCATATTATTCTGGGATATATCAGGGCATCTCACTAATCTGGACAAACCAACTAAATCACACTCTGTGCTGGCTTGGAAGGATTTATGTACCCTAGAACATAAGGGTACATTTATGTACCCTAGAACATAAGGGTACATTTATGTACCCTAGAAAAGCCATGTTTTTATCCTAATCCCATTTTGTGGAGGCAACCTTTCTTTTAGTCCCTATTCAGCACTGTAGGCAGAAAACTTTATTAAATTATCACCATCAGATGTGACTCACTCAATTGTGGGTATTAACTTTTGAGAGAGATGTGACTCCACCCATTCCAGGTAGACCTTAATTAGTTTAGTGGAGTCTTTTAAAAGAAAAATCATTTTGGAGAAACTATAGAACACAAGAAATGCCAGAGTCTCAGAGCCACAGAGAGAGAACCAATAGAAACTTCAAAGAAGAGCTGACTTGGCATCTGTGGAGAACAGAGACACAGATGTTTGGAGCCTAGCAGATGCTACCATAAAATGTTAAGCAAACCAGAACCTGGAGAGAGCCAAGGGAAGCCAAGAGAAAAAAGCCAGCCCTGAAGAAGCAAAGTGAGGAACCCCACAGGAAGAGAGGCTGAAAGCAATGGAGCCCAGGAGCAAGGGACCACTTCTTAGAACAGTAAATTTGTAATTTATTAAATTTTCCTTTCTAAAAGCCATTCCAGTTCTGGCATATTGCATTCTTGCAGCTTACAAACTAACATTCCATGTGACAGAAAAGCCAAAGACCAAGGATTGCTGGCACACAGTTCCTCCAGAATGGCAGTCTTCTGGGAAGAAAAAATCACCTTGATGATCCCTTAATTTTGGACTTCTCCTAGTTTCAAAATCATGAGCCACAAATTTCTATTGTTTAAGTCAACCCATTACATGGTATTTATTTTAGCAGTTAAGAAGCTATGACATGGAGGGACCAAGATGGCGGCTTAGCAAAGTGCACGTTTTGGTTCATCCTCCAGAACAACTGCTAAATAACCAGAAGCAGTGCAGAGCAGCTCCCGGAGCCACGACAGTAACTGGACACACAGCGCACCCCAGTGTGGACCAGCTGGACTGGCTGTGAGCCCCCCCAGAACCTTGAGTTTCCCAAGCCGCAGCAGCGGGCGCCCGGTGCCCCTCCCCCACAGGCGGCTTCCCAGAGGGAAAGGAAAGACACTCTAACAGTAGCAGGGACTGAGTCCAACCAAACACCAATTGTGGCATTAATTAACAAATTCTGACTGCTAAAAATAGGCTCCCAATCAGGCGAACTTGGTCAAGGCAGAGGTCGCTTATTGGGCTTACCAAAAAAGAGGAAAGAGGACAAAACAGAGGTTTCTGTCGCTGTCTCTATGGAGGCTTGTCTCCCTCTGGATTCAGTGGCAGGACTACTCTGGCTGCAACTGCCCCAGGCATAGGCAGAAACAGACTGCTTTCAGGGCTGTCTCCTGCCTGTGCCTTCCCCAGGGGAGGGGTGAAGCCCAACTCAGGTGGAATCCCTCTCTCAAGGTATTCAGAACCCAGGGCTTAGCAATTTGAAGCCATTAAAACCAGCCTACAACCTCTCCTCTGTCTCCACCATGCCCCCAGCAGGGAGAGCCTTCCAAACTTAAAGGTGCCACAACATCTTTGCTGGTGGAACCCACAGACAAACAAGTGCCACATACAGGGCAGGATAAGAAAAACAGAGCCCAGAGACTTCACAGGAAAGTCTTTTAACCTGCTGGGTCTCACCCTCAGGGAAAACTGATGCAGGTGACTCCTTCCCCCTGATAGGAGTCCAGTTTAGTCTGGGAAAACCTGGCTGGAGTCTATATTACCTATGTAGACCCTCCTAAGGGTGGGGAGGGAAAAGTCACCTTACAAGCAGGGCAAGAAACAAGAAAACAAGAACTGAAAAATTATCCTCTGTTAAACAAAACCTAAGCTAGAGGTCCAGAAAAAGCTGAACTGAAGGTCAAAGAACAGATAGACAACAAACTCATCTAGCAAGAAAACCCTAGGTAAGATAAGTGAAAGCAATCACCAGAATAAACTAATTAAGGTAATTAAATGTCTAGACCCGAGCAAAAAATAACAAATCACACCAGGAAAATTGAAGATATGGCCCAAAGGAGCAAACCAATAATTCAAATGAGATACAGGATCTAAAACAATTAATTCAGAATATATGAACAGACATGGAAAACCTCATCAAAAACTAAATCAATGAATTGAGGGAGGATATGAAGAAGGCAAGGAATGAACAAAAAGAAGAAATGGAAAGTCTGAAAAAACAAATCACAGAACTTATGGGAATGAAAGGTACAGTAGAAGAGATGAAAAAACAATGGAAACCTACAATGGTAGATTTCAAGAGACAGAGGTTAGGATTAGTGAACTGGAGGATGGAAAATCTGAAATCCAAAAAGAAACAGAAACTATAGGGAAAAGAATGGAAAAATATGAGCAGGGACTCAGGGAACTGAATGATAATATGAAGCACACAAATATACGTGTTGTGGGTGTCCTGGAAGGAGAAGAGAAGGGAAAAGGAGGAGAAAAACTAATGGAAGAAATTATCACTGAAAATTTCCCAACTTTTACAAAAGACCTAAAATTACAGATCCAAGAAGTGCAGCGCACCCCAAAGAGAATAGATCCAAATAGATGTTCTCCAAGACACTTACTAGTCAGAATGTCAGAGGTCAAAGAGAAAGAGAGGATCTTGAAAGCAGCAAGAGAAAAGCAATCCATCACATACAAGGGAAACCCAATAAGACTATGTGTAGATTTCTCACCAGAAACCATGGAGGCGAGAAGACAGTGGGAGGATATATTTAAATTACTAAAAGAGAAAAACTGCCAACCAAGAATTCTATACCCAGCAAAATTGTCCTTCAAAAATGAGAGAGAAATTAAAACATTTTCAGACAAAAAGTCACTGAGAGAATTTGTGACCAAGAGACCAGCTCTGCAAGAAATACTAAAGGGAGCACTAGAGACAGATATGAAAAGACAGAAGAGAGAGGTGTGGAGAAGAGTGTAGAAAGAAAGAAAATTAGATATGACACATAAAATACAAAAGGCAAAATGGTAGAGGAAAGTACTACCCAAACAGTAATAACACTAAATGTTAATGGATTGAACTCCCCAATCAAAAGACATAGACTGGCAGAATGGATTAAAAAACAAGATCCTTCTATATGCTATCTACAGGAAACACATCTTAGACCCAAAGATAAACATAGGTTGAAAGTAAAAGGTTGGGAAATGATATTTCAGGCAAATAACAACCAGAAAAGAGCAGGAGTAGCTATACTAATATCCAACAAATTAGACTTCAGATGTAAAACAGTTAAAAGAGACAAAGAAGGATACTATGTACTAATAAAAGGAACAATTCAACATGAAGACATAACAATCATATTTATGTGCCGAACCAGAATGCCCCAAAATACGTGAGGCAAACACTGCAAACACTGAAAAGCGAAATAGACACATCTACCATAATAGTTGGAGACTTCAATTCCCCACTCTCAACAATGGACAGAACATCTAGACAGAGGATCAATAAAGAAACAGAGAATTTGAATATTACAATAAATGAGCTAGACTTAACAGACATTTATAGGACATTACACCCCACAACAGCAGGATACACCTTTTTCTCAAGTGCTCATGGATCATTCTCAAAGATAGACCATATGCTGGGTCACAGAGCAAGTCTCAACAAATACAAAAAGATTGAAATC
>PVIY010048774.1:0-11681 GCA_004026745.1 Myrmecophaga tridactyla
CTCCCTGGACAGCGGGCTCCGAGAAGGAGGAGCCGCCGGCACCTTCCAGGGAAGCGGTGACAGGACGGAGCAGTCCCAGCGAGGCGGGCGAGCTTTCTGCCCCGGCCAGGAGGCATCCATGCAGGGCAGGGAGGCAGGGAAAGTGGCCATTCCACGCCCTCTCCCCACTCTGAGGACAGCAGCGGCTTCAGGGCAGATGGGCTCACATGATGGGGACAGCATTTCCCTCCAAGGAACAGCCGTGTCTTCTAAAACCCAGAACCTTACATTTCAAGAATCCGTTTTCTGTTGGCAGGAGACTCCTGCCTGTCTCCCTCGCACCACAGCCCTGCCCCGCCGGGCACCATGCTCCAGGGCACCCTCTCCACCAGGCACCCCTCCAGGGCACCCTCTCCACCGGGCACCACACTCCAGGGGCACCCACTCCACCGGGCACCACGCTCCAGGGGCACCCACTCCACCGGGCACCACAAACTGCCCCCACCACGGAAGGGGGTCTGGGCTCGACCAGGTCAGTGGGTTCTCAAGCAGGTGAGGCTTGCATGTGGCTTAACAGCCTGAAGTAAACAGCTTGTGCTGGAATTGGAATCCTAGAACTTCCAGAAGTGTGCAAAACATGCCAGGCAGACACTCAGCAGTTTGTGTAGTGCAAGTTGTTTATCAATTAATCCTTTCTTTGCCAAACATTCTTACTTGGGTCTGCTGGGAGATGATTTTGGTGGAAATGTGGCTCCAATTTTGTAATGGAAATTACCAGGGAAACAGGGCTCGTTTTAGAGAAGCTCGTATTACAGAATAGTGGGCTGGAATAGGTAGTTCAATGAGGGTATGGACAGCACCACATTTTGACTTCGTGTGCAGGAATAAAATGACCTCTGGAGACAGGGACTTGTGGACTCTGCAGATACCTGGCCTCCAGGATACTCGTGCACAAAGAGACTGTGACCCACTGGTCAGGAGCATAAGCCAGGAGTCAAAAACCCTGAGTTCAAGCCACGCCTTTGCCTCTCTGGACAGGTCACTTATTCTCTCTGAGCCCCTGTTTCCTTACCTGTGAAATGGAAGCCATTGCTTACAGTTGCAAAGACTTGCTCTGCAAAGGAGAAAATAAAGTTTTCTTTTGATCCTTGTTAAAAGGAAAAAACAAACTATAATTTTTAGCTTTCCTATCAGGAGATCCTGGGCTGCTAGGGTTGGAGTCCTGGCATGTGAAACTCTGCGTTTAGCCAGGCGGGTGGACGAGTTTCGGGGTGAATGAGGGAGGGCCAAGAACAGGCAGGTGGGAACAGACGGTAAGCGAACCGGCATGAGAAAGCACGATGGACAGCCAGGGCAGGGGATGTGGAGGGAGGACACACGCGTGCCGAATTCTGCAGGCAGAGGCTAGGCAACGGAGTTTAAGGGTGGGGATAGAGCTCAATACTAGAGCTCAGTCCTCCGTGTGACCCTGGGCTCCCCCTGTCCCCCGCGGCGGTGCCCATTTCCTTGGGAGCAGTTGGTTCTCCCCACAGCTGGCAGCCTGAGGGCAACCCGGGGTCCCCCACCCCCAGCCGAGGGCACTGACCCCAGCCGGGCTGACAGGAAGCGGGGGCAGCAGGACAGGGAGACGGAACACACTGTGTTGTTCATTCCGGGCGGGGGAGGCCTGCTCTGGGACAGTCTTGCGCCCTCGGGCTGCAGACCCCTGTCTGGGCTCGGCCCTCCAAGCTCCCCGTCACTGGCCAGTAGCCCCGCGGACAGCCCCGCTGGAGTCTGTCGGGTTCCCGCGCTGTGGCTCTCAAGAGGTTTGCTCTCCAGCAGCCTGCATCGGCCGCATGTGAGGGAAATGGCCAGCGTGGGGCCAGGTGTGGCAGGAGAAAAGACGGCACTTTTTAAAACTTCACAAATCTGCCCAAAGATACCTAGCCCCTTAAAAGTTCTTGGGGAGAAGGTGGTTAAAATGGGAAATGTTATGTTGGATATTTGAAGCCACAATAAATATTTTTAAAAAATGCCTTGGGGCAGGTGGGGGCAGCTTGGGGGGTTAGCAAGGGACCTGAGCACATTCAGAGGGAGGGTTAACGGCAAGGAGTCTGGTTCAGTGGACTCTGCCGCGAGACATTCCCATGCCCTTCCTGGGCCCCGCAGGCTTTGCTGGTTTGCTGCTTCCCGAGGGGCTTTCACTCAGCCCAGCGGGAACCCTGTGAAAGGACTGCCCTGGCTCACCGCCTCCGGGGCTGTGAGGTCCTGGGGCTCGGGGTGGGGGTGGGGGTCTGGAGGCCGCAGGGTTACCAGGTGCTCACCGCTCCGAGCTGTAAGATGGGCAGTAAAAGCCTGTGCCACCCGTGCTGGCAGCAGTGCCGGCCGCACAGCACTGAGCAAATGAGAGGACGTCCTGTGCGTGACCGTTGTCACCACTGCTAGGGCCGGAGTGCTGAAGTGACCCCAGGGCCCTCACCAGTGTAGCGTCCTCTCCCCTTTGCCTGTGACTATTGTGAGCACTCACTAGGTGGTTATGGTAAAGTATACAGGAAAAGGGAGGGTCTCTTGGGTGGGCCTGGCCTAATCAGGAGAGCCCTGCACTGGGGGCTGGGGAAAGAGTCTCAAAGCATGAACAGGATGTAGCGCCGGGGAGGGTCTCCACTGCAGGCTTTAAAGACAGAGTCCCCCACCCCCACCCCCACAGCTGGGAACCTGGGGGGCCTCCAGGAGCTGAGAGCCGTTAAGCAAAGGAGGGCCTCGGTGTCACAGACACGTGCACCCCCAGGCATGAGGTGCAGGCGTCCGCTGACCTCAGACACGGGCTCAGTCCGGCGACACCTCAGCTTCAGCCTTCTGAGCCCCGAGGTGGGAGCCCAGACAACCACGCCGGGCCGAGCTGAGGCTGGGAGCTGCTCTGAGCTACCCAGTCTGTGCTTCCTTGTTTCGCAGCCTGGAGGACGCGCCCGCTGTCTGCACAGGACACACGCTCCGTCACACGAGGCCCCCGCAGGCGGTTAGAGGCAGGCCGGGCACGCACAGAGCAGAGGTCCAACCCTGCTGCACCGCCGTGACGCCGGCCATGCCCCGCACCTGGGGGTCTGGCGGCCGGTGCTCGAGAAGCACATACCTCGCTCCGGGTTGGTTCCCAGAGGGTAGCCGGCAAAGGCATGCCTGCGGTTGCCAGGCTCTGCCTGGACGCCAGGGCTGGGATGAGGGGCCGGTGTTCCAGGAGGCACTGGCCAGTGGGCCCTGGCGTTGGGAAAGAAAGCCACTTCCTCAGAAAAAGCAGATGGTCAGAGCTCGAGGCCTTTCCTGGGCACAGGAGGCCAAGGCCAGGCGCTGCGCCTCTGAGTCCGCCTCGAGGGGGGCTCCGGAAAGGATCCGCCAGAGCCTTTGCACTGGGGTCTGCTGCGAGCCTCTGCACTCCTGGAAATAGAGCTCGAGGCCCGGGCCTGTTTCCCTCTGAGTTAGAAGCCCACCCCGCGCCCAGAAAAGAGCTCGGTGCAGTCTCCCAGTTCTGCTCCTGGCACGTGCCCTCCCCACCCTGCCCCCCAAATTCTCCCAGGCTCCGAGCCCTGCACCCCCCACGCCTGTCCTCTCCCAGCCGCCCGCCCTGTCCCTCCCACCACGCAGCCTCGTGGTCCCTCCCCAACGCTTTGTCCTATGGACCCCGGGTTCAGAGAGCAGAAGGCAGGAGCTGCGGCCATGCAAGTGGAGAGCCCCAACTGCTGGGAGACGCAGTTCAAATCCACAATGTGACATCATGTGCACGGGGCCGCTCCTACGAGGAGCAGCGGTGAGCCGCGAGGAGACGGTGAGCCGCGTGGGCGAGGAGGGGGACAGAGCGGGGCCCCCACCCACTGCTGCTGGGATGCACAGTGGTCCAGCGCTCTGGAAAACAGTCCGACAGTTCCCCTAAAGGCTAGACGAGAGCACGTACGGCCCAGCCATTCCACAGTTAGCTCACCCGTGAGAAATCCAGCACACTTTCACCAGACAGCGTGGATGTGTTCACCGCTGCCCCAAGTGGGAACAGCCCAAGTGTCCAGCTGATGACGGGACCCGTGAGGTACAGGGTGTCCGCACAGGGCATCACCCGGCCCCGAGAAGGAGCGGAGCACTGGTGTCTGCCCGTGGGGACGCATGGCGCGCAGGGGAGGGAGCGCGCACCAAGGGCCGCGATGTGCAGGGCCATTTGCGTGAAATGTCTGGAGCAGGTGGACCGCAGAGACGGTAAGTGAGTGGCCTAGGGGTTGCCAGGGCTGGGGGCCGGAGGGAATGGGGTGGGAGGGCGCTAAGGGTAAGGGCACATTTTTGGGTGATGAAAATGTTCTGGAATTTGGTGAGGGCTGTGCAACTTTGTAAGTACACACTTGTATGGTATGTGACTTAATATCAACAGAAAGCAGATTAAAAAAAAGTCCCGACTGCTGCTCACTAGCAGCATAGTTGTGCAAATTCTCTGCCTGAGGGCACAAAAACATCAGAGAGCCTTGCCCCCAGCCGTGCTCCAGGCAGCTCTCCTTGCCCCCCATCTGCGCCTCCTCCAGGCAGCTCTCCTTGACCCCTCAGAGCCAAAGGCAGCGTCAGCATCTTCGAGACTCCCTGAGGGGGCGGCCGATGACCAGCTGAATCACCCCACGGACCCTCGGCTCCCAACACGCCAGGAACCTCCCTCAGAGAAGGGTCGAGGGTCTTGCTTTCATGTGTCCCAGAGTTCGACAGGCATTTATCGCCTTCATGATGTCTACCCTATACCCTATATAATAAGTTATTTAATTTTTTTTTACAAGAATGAGGCTTTAATCAGGTTTAAGTGGAGTCTACAGCACCAAGATAAAGCGTTGTTAAAAAACGGTACCAGATGGACATCTGATTGGTGCAGGGCACTGCCCTGCACACACACGTGTGTCCGCAGAGCACACGCGCAGGGCCACGGCTGCACGGCAGGAGAGTGCCCGGAAAGGCGGAGACACAGCAGGGCTGCCTCTCAGACTGCCCTTTTTCAGTACCTGCATTCTACATGAAAACTGCTTGCGCCCTGGAGCTGGCGGTATAGACGGCAACTCTGCCAGAGCCCGAGGCCAGTGCCCCAGCGTGGTGCGCAGCCCGCAGCGTCCAGCTGCACACACAGACAGCAGTAAACTCACAGGCCAGAGAGGGCCTTTGCGGCCACCGCAGCTGCCGTGCGTCGTAGTTCAGATGCATTCTAGAACCGAACAGGGCCTGTGCCTACTTTTATTTTTTTAATGTTGAAAATTAGATGCTGCTGGTAAACTCCACTTAAGTTTACAGCCTGTGCCGCAGCAAAGAATGCAATGCTATTTATTAAACTACCTTTTAATAAATACGGCAGAAACGTTCAAGGGGAGTGACCAAGGACTCGGGGGCAGGGCCCCGGCGTGAGCTTTCTTCAAAGTGAGGGCTGCAGGGAACTTCAGACACGGAAGCTGCTGCATATCCAAAAAGGTTATGAAAACATTCCAGAAACTCAAAGAGATTACCTACAGAATGCATCTCAGCCTAATGAGGAATACCTTCACAAATAAAGGTTAATTCGGACTCAAAACTTTTCAGTCATAGCAATTCCCGTCAAATTCTATGGGGACAATATATATATATATATGTAATGGCATCTTTCTATTTGCAATGACTACACCATACAATGTAAGCAAGGCTATTCATAAACACTGACACATTCAAAATCAAACCCTTCTCCAGACCTTCGCATCCCACAGGGAAAGCGATGGCAGCATCCAGCACATTACCGTGTCATCACCCATGACGCGGCCTTCCACCCTACGTCCAAACAATACACGCCACGATTAATGTGCCGTGCCCAAAGCTGGAACAATGGACAGTATTAATAACTACCTTCAAAGCATCCACAGCTGATTGTTTAATACCTTAAAAAAATTAACTCACTTTTCAAGAAATAAACGCATTTTAAGAGGACACAGATCCTTACCGGAAATGAAAAGCCAGCATTGTTTGCCATCAATACTAACAAACAGCCACTGCGAAATAGTCACACAGAGCCCAAAGCTGAACTGCGACACCTTCATCCCCATGGGGGCTCATGGGCCTAGCGCCGTGGCTTCTCACCCGTGAGAGCGGTCCAGGGTCCGAGCCTCCCAAAACCGCCTCCCGCACCTCAGGCCTTCTCTTGAGCCCTGTCCAGGCCCCGGACCTAAGCATGCGCCCATCCCTTCCAATCTGCCGTCCCTGCTTTCTTTTTCACATGCTGCCTTTTCCTGCCTGCTGTCTGCCTCTCGCCCAGGAACCTGCAGCCTCTGCTGCAGAAGGGCAGGGGCTCCTCTTGTCTGGTTCACCCCAAATGCCCACCACATGCCCTGGGGAAATGCCGCTGAGGGTTGAGAGGACGGATGGCTGAAGGAGTCTCTTGTCTGCAGTGGAACACCCTTGGCAGATGCTGTCCTGTTCTGCTTTCTACCAAATCTTACCCGTAGGACGTGGCTCAATAGACGGCGGTGAGTATGCAAGAGAATGAACGAATCAGTCAATTTTGGGGGGATAGGCTCCCAGTTTTGGATATAACCCAGACTGCTGCATCTCTGTTTTCTGGCTCTGGCTGTAATTGTCACTGCTGATCATCTCCGAGGATGAGAACTGAGCCTCTGCTAGCAGTGAGGTTGAACGCCCAGGCCTGCAGTTTAGGCTGCGTGGTGGTGGTTTTTCAGGAAAATGCCACTGGGGACCCCTGGAAATTGTAGGGTGCCCCGCTCCTCAGGGACAGACTGCTTCCTGCCCCCCTGCTCGGCACCCCCACATCGCAGGGTCGGGACACAGGCTGCTGCGCTCAGTGGCCTGGAGTGAGCTGGGGCCTCGTTGATGGTGCCCACCGTGGCCTCTTCTCGCAGGAAGACGTTTATTTCTCCGAGCTGGGTGCGTGGAAAGCTGCCCCGTAAAGCCTCCACCGGTCCAGCCCAGTCTTGCTACTGCTGCTTCCGGTGCCCCTCCTGTCTCTGGTGCCGTGGGCTACGTGTGTGTGCGTGTATGCATGGGTCATTGCCATGGGCTACGTATGTGTGTGTGTGTGTGCGTGTCATTCCCATGGGCTACGTGTGTGTGCTTGTGTGCGTGGGTCATTGCCGTGGGCTACGCATGGGTGCATGCATGTGTCGTTGCTGTGGGTTACGTGCGTGTGTGTTGTTGCTGTGGGCTACGTCTGTGCACCTGTCGTTGCCGTGGGCTACGTGTGTGTGTGCACATGTCATTGCCATGGGCTACGTGTGCGTGTGCACATGTCATTGCCATGGGCTACGTGTGCGTGTGCGCATGTCATTGCCATGGGCTACGTGTGTGTGTGCACGTCATTGCCGTGGGCTACGTGTGCGTGTGCGCATGTCATTGCTGTGGGCTACGTGTGCGTGTGCACATATCATTGCCGTGGCTACATGTGCGTGTGCGCATGTCATTGCCGTGGGCTACGTGTGCGTGTGCATGTGTCATTGCCGTGGGCTACGTGTGCGTGCGCACATGTCATTGCCGTGGGCTACGTGTGCGTGTGCACATATCATTGCCGTGGCTACATGTGCGTGTGCGCATGTCATTGCCGTGGGCTATGTGTGCGTGCGCACATGTCATTGCCGTGGGCTACGTGTGCGTGTGCACATATCATTGCCGTGGCTACATGTGCGTGTGTGCATGTCATTGCCGTGGGCTACATGTGTGTGTGCATGTGTCATTGCCGTGGGCAACGTGTGCGTGTGCGCATGTCATTGCCGTGGGCTACGTGTGTGTGTGCACATATCATTGCCATGGGCTACGTATGTGTGTGTGTGTCATTGCCGTGGGCTACGTGTATATGTGCACATGTCATTGCCGTGGGTACGTGTGCGTGTGTGCATGTCATTGCTGTGGGCTACGTGTGCGTGTGCGCATGTCACTGCCGTGGGCTACGTGTGCGTGTGCACATATCATTGCCATGGGCTACGTATGTGTGTGTGTGTCATTGCCGTGGGCTACGTGTGTGTGCACATGTCATTGCCGTGGGCTACGTGTGCGTGTGCACATATCATTGCCATGGGCTACGTATGTGTGTCGTTGCCGTGGGCTACATGTGTGTGCACATGTCATTGCCGTGGGCTATGTGTGTGTGCGTGTGCATGTTGTTGACCTGGAACACGTGCGTGCATGCACGTGCTGTCGGTACACGCTCCACGCACTAAGCAGCCAGCCCCACAGACACAGACAGGACACGCTGCTCTTCTCTCTCCAGAGAAAAAACGGACACAACCTGAATTCATGGCACGTGACACAAGACCCGGATATTTTATCTCAAAGATGCCTCTTCACAAGAGGCCACTGCCTCTCTCCTTCCCTTTTGGTCTAAAATGCTGCCCTTTTGGTTTTCCTGCTTTGGGGAAAAAAATACAGACTAGTATGACAAAGAAAGTAAACGTCTCTCCTAAGCTTTCAGGGCCGTGGTTACCCCAGTCGCCCCTTCCATCACTCTCCCTCCAGAGCTGAGCACCCTGGGTGAGTCCCCGCCCTGCCACTTCCTGGCTACGTCACCTGAGAGGTGGGTCGCCACTGGGAACCTCTGTTTCCTCATCTATAAAATGCAGTAACCCCTACTCTCCACCTCTTTGGGCTGTTGGGAGGAGTAAATGAGGGAAGAGCTTGGTAGAAAACATTTCCAGCACACAGTCAATAAATGCTCATTAAATGGCAGCTAACTATTGTTTTTACTTAGGATAAATTTTTATGCCTTCCTTTATCATAAATAGTATAGTATATTCACTTCCCCATTTCCCTGAACGTTCTTCATAAGCCTTTTTAATGAGTGCAAGATATTCCATTGTGGGGCTACACCAGCATTTTAAAACTATTCCCTATAGATAGAAATAGAAGTTGTTTCTAATATATCCATTTTTTTGTATGCTGTATGGCAGGAGTCACTTTCATTCTTTTTCCATGTGAGTATGCCCTTATTGCAGCACCACTTGTTGAATTCTTGTTTGGTTGTTTTTTCATTTGTTTGCTTGCTGTGTGTTTTTTGGGACGTGCATGGACCGGGAAGCAACCCAGGTCCCCTGCATGGCAGGCGAGATTTCTGCCACTGCGCCGCCCTTGCACTCTCGCCCTAAGGTTATTCCTACTGGTCCTCGGGGCGTCTTAGGAGGTTGGCGTCACGCAAGGCCCCCCAGCCTCTACTCCTGGAAGCCACAGGGTGCACGTGATTCCGCGGGGGCCGAGGGTCTCCTGCTCGCTCACGGCGGTGGGTGGACGGAGCAAGCCGTGTGAAGTGGAACTGCTGGCCCAAAGGCTCAGAGCTCTGTTCTAAATTTATTCTCTCCGACCTTCTGGTTCTAAATTTGGCCAAACAAGTTCTCCCAGCCCAACTGATGACGTGCGTGCATTGTTTTGAAGATCAAACTTTTTCCTGGTATGAAAGCAATAAAATGCGGTGCTTGTTTGGAGGACAGATTCTGCTGCTTTTTAGCCGCCGTCTGAAAACGACCCTGGACTCCCCGGTTGATGGTGGACACGTGTGGTTGTTGGCCAGTTGCTTGGGGACAGTGATTAAAACCATTTCCTGGACCTGAGTCTGAATTTTTCCTCCTGCATGAACCAGAAACAGAGCCCCGGGAAAGAGCGAGGCCAAAAATTCTAACCAGAACCACACTTAAAATTTTCCTGAAATTATAAATTAAGAACAAAATAGGATGCCTTGGGTAGACTCGGACCTGGATGGAGCTGCAGGGTCTGTGGGAGCTGGAGGAGGAAACGCTCACGGGCTGAGCCCCGACTTCATGGGGTGACTGAGCTGCCGCGACCCACGTGGTCTGGCTGTGGACGGCAGAACAAGCCGCGTGCGCTGGACCCCAGAGAGACCGTCCACACACTGGCCAGGAACACACAACTTCTGCTTGATCCCAAGAGACAAGCCTGGACATCAGAGTGTGTCGGTCAGGAATGTAAGTGGGAGGCAGGCAGGGTTTCCAGCTGATCCGGACCCTCGTGCGGAGAGATCCTGGAGATTTGGGTGGAGGCCCCAGGGCACACCACACGCAGCACATGTGGGCGATGGACGCGCCGGGCTTAGGGCTCCTGCGATAGTGTCCGGTGGCTGGAGCAAGCTTCACCTGAAACCCAGCCCGGCACCGGACTGCTCAGTTGTGGGACTAACAAGTCATTTAAATTTTTCCGTCTGCTTTTTGCATTTGCTTGTTTGTTTTATCCAAGCAAAAGGAACACCTCTGTATCCTTGTAATGAAATGTAGGATTTCTGTCCCAAAGAACCCAAGTAAAGCCCACCAAAGCAGGCGAAGCCCTTTGGAAGAGCTCAGGATCTAAAGTAGGGTCCCCACACACCCCAGGAGACAGGCTCCCCCTTTGAGGCTGGAGCACTTTGGGAAGGGGGCACAGAGGTTAGGGCTCAGCTTCAGGAACGCAGTGTCCTCGCCAGGACCCCTTCTCGTCCTCAGAGCTACGGTCAGCCTCTCGCTCATCTCTCTGGGGTCTTGGACAAAGGGTGAGGGAACTCCTGAGGCCAAAGGCCAGGGTTGGGGCCTGGGTCTGAGTCGGGCGGGGGCCTGGGTCAGGGCCTGGTAGGGGCAGGGCGGAGCCTGGCAGGGGAGGGGCAGGGCCTGTCTTGGGGCAGCTGCTGGGACCGTGGAAGGAGCCGGGAGCAGCGAGCCGGCACAGGCGAACGCCCTAACCCTGGCACCTCCCCAGCTGTGCAACCAAGGGCAGGTCACAGCTTCTGCGCTCGGGGGTCCAGCCTTCTGGCTGCACTGCAGCTGTCACCCGGCTGGCGCTGTGGTGGCCCTGGGATCTGAGCCACTTCCCCGCACCACGGCCGCACTCCCAGCTCCCAGGGACTGTCCGTGGACCCCAGGAGGATGGGGTCAACCTCTATCGGCCTGTCCTCTCTGCCTGCCTGGGCACCACACTTGTCTTCCGCCAGGGCTGCCCTGACTGGTCCGGGGCCCTGAGGACGCAGGGGAAGGCGGGAGGGCCAGGTAGGACACTCTAGTCCCCACATGGGGATGAGCAGGCTGGAAGCGGTGGGCGGTGTGGGGGCCTGGCTGTCCTCTGCAGATCTGACTCTACAATGGTCTAGGGGCGCACGGGGCCCCAGTCAGCCTCTCAGCACCCTCTGCCCTCCCAGGGGGGCAGCTGGGCACCCCACCCTCCGGACCACCGGGGAGTCAGCTGGAGGTGTAGCAAGGACTGGCCAGGGCCACTGTGGGTTTGAGCTCTGGCCCCACAGGCTTGGGACTCAGGGACATCAGCTCCCCTTGCTGAGGCTTGGTTTCTCTCCTGTACAAGGTGAGGCCAGAACTTTTCACGCTGCAGCCTGCAGCCAGCGCACACGCCTTGAGCTTAGCCAAGTGAGCTGTGGCAAGCCCTCAGCCCTGCCGTCAGTCTCTGTGGGTGTTTGATAAGTGCACGAGTGCTCACCTGTCCATTCCACACATGCTCACCTGTCCATTCCACAAGTGCACACCTGTCCATTGCATGAGTGCACAGCTGTCCATTGCGTGAGTGCTCACCTGTCCATTCCACACATGCACACCTGTCCATTGCGTGAGTGCTCACCTATCCATTCCACAAGTGCACACCTGTCCATTGCATTAGTGCACACCTGTCCATTGCATGAGTGCTCACCTGTCCATTCCGCACATGCACACCTGTCTGTTCACGAGTGCTCACCTGTCCGTTCCATGAGTGCACACCTGTCCACTGCG
>PVIY010048775.1:0-17109 GCA_004026745.1 Myrmecophaga tridactyla
TGGCAATGCCCCCATCTTGGGGCTTTGAAATTGGCCACAGAAGGATGAGTAGGTGGGACAGTGAGGTGAGATGGGGAACTTGCCTGCTGGAATGCAGAGAGGGCAAAGTCCAGCTGGGAGCTCCATGCCTGGCACAAAACTCAGAACAGCCATAATCTGGGTCTTGCTGGAAGAGTCCCATGGAAGGTGAGGGCCTGGCTTCAAGGAGCCCATGGGTCAGGGAGGTCTCAGCCAGCCATGGGAGCCAGACCACCCTCAGTTCTGGGGAAGAGCAGCCCAAACGGTGCCCAGTGAAGAGGGGTCAGTAAGGCTGGACCAGCATACTCCTAGGGTGCAGAAAACCTGAAGGACTGTGCCCCTGGGCCTGGGGGAGAGCTTTAAACTCCAATACCCACCAAGAGCCGGGAAACAAAGTAACAAGGAGAACTAAAGTAGGGGACAAAGCAGGGCTGCCTTGTGAGTCCAGCCCTGTTCCTCAGGTCTCTCTCTGGGTAAGCAAAGGTGCCAAGGCAGGGTAAGGATAGAGGCAGGTGGAGAGTCTGAGGAAGACTAGAGCCTGGAGCTCTTGACAGAAAATGCCCACAGCCAGACCACCCTCAGTTCTGGGGAAGAGCAGCCCAAACGGTGCCCCAACTCTCCACGGCTAAACACTCCCAACATATGCCAGGGAGGCCAGGGCTGGCTATGCATTAGAAGCTAGCAGGGCCAAGGCAAAGAGGGACTGTGAGGGCCAAAGGACTCAGTGCTCAGACATACTGGGCTGTTGACTCACCTCTTCCCCAACCCAAAGCACAGGCTCTGCCAAGTAAGGTGCCAGACACCCCTCTACCCCTCACCAGGCACCCCTGCGAGCCCCCTCCCCACCCTGCAGGACCAGGCTTTTCAGTTAATTTACCCACTGCTTTTGTTATTCATACTCACTCTCCTGGAGATACTGAGAACAGTCCCCATCGGCCAGGGTTAATCCTGGATTTAACCCAGAAAGTCCCAAGCCTGAGGGCTCCCAGGGAATCCTGTGCCCTTCCCAGCCAGCTCCTGTGGCCTTGGGCCAGTGGCTGGGGTCACCAGGCACCTTATCTCCTGGGACACACAGCAGTGATTGAGAAAGAGTGCTTGAAAAACCAGCTGAGGGCAGCGTGGGCGATCCTTAACCCCTCAGAAAGGATTCAGAAAACTGGAAAGGGGAGGAAGCATGCCAGATGTTGCTCAGGCCACATGTGGGGACCTGCCACTGCCCAGAGATGAGGCCCCAGGCTAGATACAGTCACAGAAGGCAAATCCATTCATTCCTGAAGTGTACACAGAGAGCTCCGAAAAAACTCTAAGCATTCTGCCAGGCTCCATAAGACCCTTTTCTGTCTGCTCAGCGTGCCGATTAGCAATGTCTTTCACTCTCAAAAGCATCACAATTTCTGATAACCCACAGGCCCTTTCCTCAGACACAGGGTATCCCTGTGCTGAACGGAGGGGGGGGGGGCGGGAAGCAGACAACAAGGAAGAGCAGAAGCACATTCGTACTTTCTAGGAAACCTGGGTCCAGCCTTCCCACACTCCCAAAGAACCCGGGGATGGGAGAATGAGGACGAGGACACAGACCACACAGCTGAGCTGGGGCCAAAGCCCCTCCACAGCCCCCAAGCTACCCAAGGGGCTGGATGTGGAAACGACCAGAGGCCCAGGCTGAGATCACCTGGGCTTGTGGCCTGTAAGGACACAGACACCAAGTGCAGAGCAAGGAGGGACACGAGCAGGGAAGAGAAAGCACAGGGAAGTGCCTTCAGGCCTGGCGTGTGAAAGAGCTTTTAGCAGGAGAGGGTTGGCCTGCCTCTTCCCTCCCCCCACAGTCCAGAATTTGCTGGTGAACTGGCTGCAGAGGCAGACAGTTCCAGAATCCTGGGACACCTGCACCCCCATCCTCACCCCAGAGTCTTTCCCTCTCAACCCAGAAAAGGACCTAAGCAGGGAGAGAGAGGTCAAGGTGCCAAGCAGGCACCTTGAATGCATGTCTTTCACTTTCAGGAGACTGTCCCCAGAAACTGACAATATAATTCCCTTAGAGAATCCTGCTCTTTAACCTCCCATTCAGACCTCCAGTCCCTCAGGACCATGCAGTGTCCCGGGGTGGACGATCGTGGGAAGCCTCTTCCAAACAGAGCCAGAAGAACCTCTTGCTAGCCTCACCTGAATCTGCCAAAAAAAAAAAAAAATCCAGGGCCATCAAAAACACATTGCAAAACAGCTCCCTGCTTTCATATGGTGCCTAAGGCAGCAGTAACATCACAGACCATTCTTGAGGAGAGGCTGGGGTCTCTGCTGCCTGCCGCTCACTCCACTCCAGACTGGGGCCCGGGTGTGAGTCACACCTTGAAGCTGGACCTGTGAGAACCTCAGCTGCAGCTCTTTCCTGGGGTGGGGCTGGGCGGAGGGGGCTCCCAGCCTGCCAGGCCCCTGCAGGGGGTGCCCAGCCAGGTTGGGGGAAGAAGATCCCAACAAAGCAGCAGGCCTGGTTCCCATTCTAGCCCTGCCAATCCTGCTGTCCCTCCCACTAACACATGAGCCCAGCCAGGAACCTTCTATATTGCCTAGGCACAAGACTGTCTGGGTTCCCTCAGCAGCCCCCGTCTCCTCTCTGGGAAGCACTGTCCTCCAGAACAGGTAGTCCAGGCCACATGCCCGGAAGGCTCCTAGCAGGGACCCTCCAGGCATAATACTACTCGCAGAGACCTTGTCAAGCAAGCCCTCACCAGCAAAGGCCAATCTGATTGTCCACAGCTCTGAGCAGCAATCAGCTGGAATTATATTGTCAGTTTCTGGGGACAGTGGCTGTGGTGGGCCACCGGACCAAAAACCCTACACTACAGGCTCAGCCCCAAATCCCCACAAAGGTACTCAAAAGACAGCAAAAAGGCCTTCTCAGGCCCTAGACACACTGGGGTCTCAAAACCAAAGACGAGTGCAAAGATCCAGGCCTAGCTGCTGTGTCACAGCAGGCTCTGGGCCTCCAGGCCACCCCAAGCCTGCCCAGGGCTGGGAGAAGCTGTTTCCATAGAGGCAGAACAGGAAAGCTGGCCTCTCTCTTGCCCCCAAGCTGCTAGGAGCACCATGCACCAACCAGCCCCATTAACAGGTGAGCGAAGCACAACCAAGGTGCTCTGTGGGTGGCTGAAGGTTTGAGGAGAGAAGGAGGGTCAAAAGGTTGGAGAAGTGTGGGCCGCAGACACTGCTGAGGGGAGAGCAAGGGTGGGGACACACAGCAGAAGCTGCACAGAGGCATGAAGAAGTGCTACTACCCTCCCCTATGGGGCTCAGGCCATACCCCCACTCCTGTCCCAGGGCTCCTGCCCACTGCCTTTCTTTGCTTTTTGGATTTTTTTGGTTTAATGAAAGCAGAGTATTCAGGGAGGTCTTAGGTAGAGGCTGACCGGGTGTCATCTGGGTGAGAGCCAAGAAACCACCTCCTCCCAATTATAGCTAAAGCCATATAATTGGCACTGAGCTAAGCACAGTCCTTCTCAGCAACCTCTCTGGGCAATAACCTCCCCACCCCACCCTGGAAGGGAAAAATAACACTTTCCATGAGCACTGAGTTTCTTCTATCTTCCACCAGAGAAGACGAATGGCAAGAGCACAATGGTGGGCTCCCTTTCATTTCAATTTACTTGCTGTGATTTCACAGTGAAACAGAGAGAATGAAGCCACTGTGATTCTTACGGTAAAGCCAGGTAAAGACACGGCTGGTATCTCTCGAATCCCTAAGACCCAGTAACAGAAAAGAACAAAAGCTTTTAGTCAGACAGACCTGGATTTAAATGCCAGCTCTGCCCCTTACTAACAACTTATTCAACTTCTCTGAATTTCAGATTCTTCATCTAAAATTGATACACCCAAATTAACCTTACCTATGAGTGGCTGTGAGGGTTACACGAGCCACTGTGGGAGAGTCTAGCAGAGAGCCTAGCTGGGAGCAGGAAACCGGCAGGCAAACGCCCCCACCCCCTCCAGGCTCAGGGAGGGAGGAGGGCAGCCTGCCCCGGCCAGGGCCTGGGTGTTTCCTCACAGCAGGCAGCGGCTGGGGAGCCAGCTTCCTTCTCCCCGCCTCCCCACCTCACCAAGAGAAAAGGGAAAACCCAGCCTGCACCTGAACTCTGCTCTGCTACTGTTCCACTGAAACAGCCCAGTGTCGACCCTGGGAAAAGATGGCGGCACTGCTCCTTCCCTCTTGGAGAACCCAGGGTGGGGTGAGCTGTGGGAGGCTGGGTCTCCACCAGCGAGAGGGCAGAGGCAAAAACTGCATCCCAAAAGACTTTGAGCAGCAACAGCTCCACGCCTCGGAGAAACACTTGACTCTACAGTGAAAGGCAAGTTCTTTGAATGCTAAGAGCAGGACTAGATCCAGGGGATAGGGTCAGGGGGCACGTGTTTTGCCTCTTCCGGCCATCTGACAGCTTTATTTCAGTGTGGGCCCCAGAGAGGGAGAGGGTCTCCACTCCCGCAGCAGGGAGCTGGAGCCACAGGGTGCTGTGCCCAAAGAGACAGCAGTGGCCGCAGCCACCAGCTCCACCTCACTAGTGTCCATTCAGCCTCATCCATCTGGAGACAGGCTTGTTTTACAGACTACCCTCAGGTCCGGCAGCCATCTGAGGAGGCAGCCCCACCTCCCAGAGGCCTGTTTCTGGCCTGCCAGACCACCTGCTCCTCACATTTCACACTGGGGACTCTGGGAGGCCAGTGGCAGGAGCGGCCGTGCAGGGAAGGTCCACTCCTGCCCCACAAAGGGTCTGGTGCATCAGCCAGCCCAGCCCACCCCAAGGTCCCATCTTTTGGCTACTCCTGCCCACTATGACCCATCCCAGCAGGAGAGCTCAAGAAACATAGGTCAGGGCTTCACCCCGTGTCCTGAACCTTGCTTACTTCCAGCTTGAGAGGCAAAGCAAGACACCCCACCTCCTGGGACTGTAAAGAAGTACAAATCTCAGTGGAGAGGAAGGAGAGTTTTAACTTAGACTATAAAATAAAACCCCTGCCCCATTTTATATTAGAAATTCAGTAAAGGACACGAAAAAGCCAGCAGAGCTAGTGGAATCATCTTCCTATGTGGTTAGAAACTACCAGTACCCAACCTATTCTCAGGGGAAGGCTCTTCCTACAAGTGGGAGGCTGGGAGTGAGGGCGATGAAGCTGTATACACACACACACGGGCCTCTGAGCTAGGACAGTGGGCAGAGCACAATGTATTTAGTCACACCAGAGTGCTCGGCTTTAAGAAACTCTAATCTCACAAATTAGAAGGGAGGCACATGCCATACAAAACTGGTCTTTAAAGGCACACGTCTCTACTTCAGGTGATCTGCCTCCCCTAGCTTCTTTCCATGGCACAGGTAGACCTAGATCAGGAGATGCCAGCCCAGCTAAGCCAGAACACCTGCTGCTCTTCAGAGCATTCCCAGGCACTGCACCTCTTGTAACCTTTGCCCATTCAGCCATCATTTGCTGGCCCCCGCTGTGGCCCCATACGGCAGAGGCAAGGGCCCACACAGGGCAGGAATTGCTGCTAACCATAAGTATGTTGGAGTAAATGGTTTGAACTTCTGAGCCTTGGTTTCCCTGTCTGCATAGTGAGGTTGTGAGGATTAAATTAAGTAAGAATGCATGTAATGTATCTAGCAGAAAAAATGGTATACAGTAGGTGCTCAATGCAAGCCTGTTCCTTTTCTCTTTCCCATACATGCCAAGTACTAAGCTAAACTCTAAAGAAAAATGCAAAAAAGACTAAGAAATTGGAGCTTGGACTGGTAGGAAAACAAAAGGAAGGACAGACAGGATAGGTGGTGTGGCAAGGGCATCGTTCCGGGAGCTCGGCTGAGAGCCCCCTGTCCAAGGCAACTTCACAGAAGGGACCTTTGGGCTGGGTGTTCACTCAAACACTTACACTGAGTGCCTACCTCATGCCAGGTGTACTGTGGGAACAGGAACCCAACAGAGTGGGCAGTATAAACATTTGGATGCAGGAAGTGGTGACAGAGAAAAGCTGCAGTATTGGAGGCAGGAGACAAATGTAACTCTTTCCAGACTGACGCCGCTGGGTCCATGCTGGGAGGATGGGCTTACAGTTACTCTAGGCTGGGTGGCAAAGGGGCTCCAGGCTAAGGCTCCCTCAGATCCTGCCACCCAGACTCCATACTGCCCATGCTGGGACAGGAGCAAATCTACTCCTGTGAGCAGGACCATTTGCTCTGAGCAGTTAACAATATTGGAGACTCAAAGGGAATAGGAACAGGGCACCCCAAAGCTCAGCCAAGACTGAGAGCTACATCTCAGTAGAACAAGGTGGGGGGGGGGGGGAACCTCCTGATTCTAATGCAGAATTCTTCAAAAAAGACGAAAGAGCAGCTCACCAGCCTGCTCCAGGCACCTGCCCAGGAGTGACAAAAGATATGTGTTGGTCCCAACACCAGGATACTCCAGAAATCAACTTAGGTTTCTAAGATGGCTCGCCAAGACTGGAGGTGCTAACTCAAGTCCTGAACAGAAGAAACTGACCAGGGAGGGCAGGACGGGAGCTCTGTCTTTAGCCTCCCCAGCAGAACACTCACCTCCTGAATGAACCAGCCACAAGGGACAGGACCCGAGGCCAGGCCTTCCAGCATTCTGCGAGCAGAAACAGAAGTGCAAGGCTGACCCCACCAGAGTTACGGATACCCAACCCACATTATCTCACACCTAATTAACTAAGCCATTACTGCTACCCCCACTAGGATGCAAACTCTATAGGGACAGGCATTCTGCCCTCCTTGCCACTAAATCCTATCCATAGGGCTTAATAAGGAGCTCGCTGAATTAACAAAGATCTGGTTGCCCACCTGCTCCACTCCAAATAGCATTTCTACCCTAGGTGGGTGTTTTACCTGTAGCACAGGACAAGACACACTCTGATCTCCAAACTCTCCCCCCTTCCCTGGGAGTCCACCATGCCCCTTCAATTTAATCCACAGTTCAAGAGGATTACTCCAGGGAGGCTCTCACATTATACAGCACAAACCTCCTTCACCGTCAGCCTCTATTTCTTCTCTTTCCCAACTTGCCTGGCTTCCTCGGGAAAATATTTCTCTCATTCCATTTGTTACCTCCAACCCGGTAAGCAAGAGGCAGGCTCATATCAAGATAAAGAATGTCTCCGACAGAAGGGTGAAATCCGCAGCAAAGAACCAGCACGAGCACTCTCAACCCCCAAATCCCCGAAGTGTGCAGGGAGGGAATTCTCAAATCACTGCCGTGGCTTCTATGATAACAGGAGGGCTAATGTTTATGGAGCGCTCACCACGCACCCAGCATCACCCTAGGCACGGCCTGCTCACTGCTCACAGCCCTATGAGGTCACTGTTGTCATCTCGTTCTTAGGAGGAGAGGACAGAGGGACAGAGAGGTAGCAGAACAAGCCCACAACCCCCCAGTCAGTGAAGGCAGAGGCGGAGGCGTCCAGGTGTCTGTCCCAAAGCCCCCCTACCCCCCCACTGCAATGCGCTGCCCCCATCCAGGGCCTCACGGGACAGCTGCTGGGTCACCCACAGACTTCGAGATCAACTTTCAAGTTCGATTTTGTTCTCCAGTGTTGCTTTAATTTCTGGCATTACGACACAGTATTGGTCTTCCCTACATTTTTCACCACAGAGCAATTGAAAATGTACTCCAATAAAATGACAGGTGAAAGGCATCCATGGGCTCCGTAGGGAACATCAACGTAATTTGAAAAGTGTTTCTATAGAAAAGTTTGCTCGAAGTTCCTCATAAACTTACATGCACTTTTGAAACAAACCATTTAATATCCTGCAAGGGATGAGGAAATAGCACTTTAAAGATAGGCTGCCATGATTTGAAAGTAAAGCCCGAAAAAGAGTCTATACACTTTCCCAGATGTCTAACCACACCTCTCGCCTCAGGTGCAACCCCCTTCTTCCAGCCCAGATGCAAAGAAAACTAAAAACCAGTCATTACTCTCCAAACAACCATCTTAATAGGCAAAGACAAATTAAGTGCCCCTTAGCTACCTCTCCTCGGACTAAGTAAGTCCAAATCCTTTCAATCTGCTCTGACGATCATCTCTTATAATCATCCATCATTTTTATAATTCTCTTCTGTATCCTATCCAACCTGGGTGGGCCCCTCCAAGCACGAAATAGGGGACACACCTCACTTGAGAGGGGCCCGACTGTAGTGGAAAAGTGACTCCATCTCCCCTTCTGGCATACTGGTCAGCATATCCTGGCATCAAACAGCACCCTAACACCGTTCCCATGTTTCCTACAAAGATCTTAGAAAAGTTAGTATTTCACCTCTAAACCACCTGGCCAGATGAGAACGTGATTAGCCTTCAAAGTGCCACAAAACTGAATGTTTCCCAAACCTTTTAGACAGGTAACTGCACTTGGGGAAAAACCTAAATGTGGGACATCCCTCTCCTCTGTGGGGAGGAATCTGAAAAAGTTGCGTCCATCACACCAAGTGAGATTCCTGTGGGCACAAAAGGCAGAAAGATACCTCCTTCACCGAGGATGGGGATGGCCAAAGCATCTCTTTACCCCAAACCCACTGGAAAAGGAACTGACACACACAAAACAGGATTTAGACCCAAGTTCCTACCAGCATTGATCCCGTAGACTAAGAAAAGTGTCATTTTTTTTTCATTCAGGCAACTTGGGTCACTGTGTCCTGAAAATAAGTTCCCAATCAAATCACAGTGAGGCTGAGAGACAAACCAGTCCTTTTTCCCCTGGTGGATAGGGCTTGCAGAAGATCTCAAGGACACTATAGTTTTCTTTGTGGGACTCTGAGTCAGGTGAATAACCATCTTCGCAGGTGCTTCCCACTGGGAAAATGAAAGCCGGATGAAAACCCTCCCCAGGACACAGCACAAAGTCCTGGCCGTAACCCCACCCCTGGGGCCTGCTCGCCAAACCCACAGTCCTCTGGTCCCCTGGCTTCCCGATCCAGCTGCCCAGGCCCATGACACCACCGGCCCCATCAGAGCCCGAGACCGGGCTGGCGCTCAGGGATCACTGGAGCCCAGGGTGCCTGTCAGGCCCGATTGACCCGAGCAGCCCCGCAGCAGCCTCACTGCCGCTGCAGCTCTCCCTCCTCCCTTTTAGCCATTTTACTGCTCATTAGCGGCCGTACCAGGAGGTGGGCAGGGGAACGTACAGGAGCTGAAATTCAAACCAGTCCATTTTACTCTAGTTCGGTGCCTCTCATAAAACCAGGCAGGTTTTCTTCACCCAGAACCTCCCTGTCCCCTGATCTGGGGAGGTCTGAGCAGCCCAAGGGGTCAGGCGCTGCAGAACCCCAGGACCTCAGGCAGGAGCTTGTGCTTCCAATCCCCACAAGCTCTGGACTACAGACTGGGTTTTGTGACTTTTCAGGGGTCACAGGCACTTCCGGCCATGGGCTGGGCTGTCAAGGCCGGGGGACCTGCAGAGCGGGAGTGCTGGGGCTGCACACTCCTCATACCTCCGAAGGCCTCGAGTCCCCAGCACAATGGCAAGTTCACAAAGGAAGTGAGCCTTTCCAGACTGTGCTAGTGAATTCCCATAAATACTTGGGTCGGGGTAGTACTGCTTATGTAAAATGCTTCCCCATTGAGAGATGCTGCTTTATTTACATTCTTCACAACCCATTCATAAAAAGGAGGCCCTTTAATGTCGGGGCTGTTCATCTAATGCTCCATAAACCCAGCAGCTTCAGCTGGCAGCCTTAGTTCAACACAGGCTACTTCTCAACTCCAGGGACTTTTTTTCCTTAAAATTTTTTTTTTCCTCCTTAATGACTCACCTTGCGACAGGGCGCTGAGGCCAGATGTTGCCAGAACAAGGCCAAGAGGAACAAGAACAGATAAAATGAAAACACACAAATCCTCCTGGATGCTGGACAGAGGGGTGGAGAGGAATGAAAAGAAATAAATTGAAAATCTTCACAGAAGTCCAATTTGAAGTTTGTATATTGGAAGGTTGGGGGAATTCCTGCCAGGTTCACTGAAACTTTAAGGACGTCAACTGCTCCCCAATTTACACCAGAATAAGTGTGGAGGGGAGCTGTTATTTTTTTCAATCCAATGGAAAAGATAGAGGAGAGTTCTCTCTGGTTTGTAATTTGTACTGCGGATGGATAAATGAACAGGAATTTTCTCTGCTTCTTGACAAAAGTGTTTGCGAGGCCACGAGCGCCACACGGGGTAGAAGTTTGCTCAGGGTGCAGAAAGTGAGACAAGCCCCTGAAAGGGAGGAGGCGCTGTGCTCTGGGACACACAGCAAACACAGCTTGAGCAGCTGAGAGAGCCCAGGAGATGCATTCTGAGGTGGCTTTTCTCCTGCTACAGTAGTGGCAAAGCGCACAGAAGTAGTAGGGATTTTTTTTTTTTTTTTAATTGACGGGGGAGCGGTCTGCATTGCCATGGTAACTGTGAGGGGTGGCCTTCCCGCTTGGAAGGGAAATGCTGGTCCATTAATCATCAAACTGGGGCACAAAAGGGAGGTTTGGGGAAAACGGGATGGATGCAGAATTTATTTTTTCACTGTCTAGACTCAAATCAGTCACCAGTCCTCTTTCCTATTTCCCCCATGGTCCAGGGTCGATGGGAAACAAAAATGGAAGTTCCGAGACAGATGGGATCCTAGCTTTCCTTTCTGATGGGTCCAACATGGGGCTGATCAGCACTTCCCATGTCAGCACTGCCCCACAGATACTCTCCTCCAACACCAGCCCCCAAAAAGTCCTGTCCACGAGGCCAGACTCAGGAGACTTTTTCTTTTTCATTTTCAGAACCATGTTTTCTCCCTCATTTACACCCAGGATTGAGAAGAGATAAAACATATGGATTCATTTAGCATGGACAACAAGGAAAATTGCATAAGAGCAGCAAAGCAGGGTGGAGAGAACAGCCTGCTGGGGTAGGAGGAAAACAGGATTACAACCCTTTTACAATTCATGCCTATATGGTGTCATGTGGGCAGTCCACAGGGCAGACTCTCAACAGCTGGAATATCAGCTAAACTTCATTTGTTCCCCATGCTAAAGCACCCCAAACATGCCCTTTCCATCTGCCTTTTATAGAAAAGGGCAGAATCACCCAAGGACTCCATACATTGTCAAGGACACTGAAGAGGAGGCTTCCCCTCACTTCCCCCTCCAACCCAGCAGCCAACTGCATTTAATCACTGGACACGAATTACGTTCACTGTACTCCACAAGGTGTGCCTTACAATATCCACACAAAAAAGCCTTCACACTCACACCATCGCTGTTCTTAAGAAACTCCCAACCTGGGCAGGCAACAGTGGCTCAGTGGTAGAGTTCTTGCCTGCCATGCCAGAGTCGCGGGTTCGGTTCCCAGTGCCTGCCCACATAAGAAAGAAAAGAAACTTCCAACCTACAAAACCACTCAAGACACCGTGGTGCAAAAGCCAGGGTCACAGGCTCAGAGCCAGATGATTACCTTGGCCTGGAGGGGCCTGAGCAACAAACAGTGGGACCCAAGCCTAGGCCTAGAAGGATGAGTGGGATCAGGCCAGAGGAGAAGAAGGCAAAGGACACTTCTCATGAGCAACGTGGTCAGAGCAAAGATTCAGGGAGAGCAATGTACGTGGCATGGCTTGGAGAGCCTTAGGAGACACTGTTTAGGGTCAGACTCTGACAGTAGTAATGCAGGCCTGATATAGTGAGCAGCAGAGCAACAGAAAGGAAGAAAGGGTGGGAGACAGAGAAATAAGAAAACCTTATCATTGGCTAAACACCCCTAGAAAATCTTCCTAAACATTTGACCTGACTGACCCAGTCTCCTGCCAGGCAAGAGCCTGTCAAAGGGAGGAACATTATTTTGGCAACTCCCCTTTATATTCCAGTGGCCAGACCAAGTCACCCCTTCCTTATTGCCATGAAAAGAAGCCATTGCTCTGAAATCCCATACCTGGTAGCCCTACCAAAGGCTCCAGGGCCTTGGGATTCCTCATCATTCTCTGAACCTTAGACATGCAATTAAGTTCTCTCAGAATAAACCTTAGTCTCCTGCCTGAGGTGACATCTCCCTTCCCACAATCTCAACTCCATCCAGAAGACCCTCTTGGGGGCTATGAATTAACTCCATGCCTGCACTGCTCCTCTGGGAAGGTTGACAGACAGCTTTCCCAAGGGGGTGGGGGTTTACATCCAATCACAGCAGGAAACTGCTTGAAACCTGCCCCACCTGAGGTGGGATTCAAACCCCAGCTAGGAGTCTCCCTATCTTTGTGGTCCCAATTCCTCCGTTAGGTGTGGGGTCACATGAGGAAATACAGTAGTTCTGAGTGGGTTTTCACAAACGGAAAAACAGCATTCAGCTTAGAGTAATCACTGGTGGGGTTAGAGGCATGTACAGCTTAAGACAGTGGTTCCCAAGTGTTCTCCAGCTGGCCAAGGACAGTGGTGTCCTTCCAGGACATGTACTCTTTATGGTGCCCTTTTCTCTTTTTTGTGGAAGACAAGGGGGTGGGGGTAGGGGAGAGAGACTCTCAGGCGACACAAAGGAAAAGGACTAGAAACCATTTTTGTTTAATTATTAAATTCTTCCTTGGATTTATAAATTCAGTTTCTAATTTCCCTAGGTGAGAACCTCCTTTGGCTAAAGAAAAGTGCTGTTGCGGAGGGATGGCTGAAGCATTTGGGGGGGGGGGGTGTCTCCTATTCCCCAACCCAACTGGTCTTCTGCACTCTTAAGACCGTCGACAATGGAAGACTAAGAGATGTCCCAAGTGGGGCTAAACCTCTGACCGAGGGCAGATTCTGCTCGCTGAAAACCCCTCATTCCTGGCAGGCTCTGGAGCAGTTCACCGTCGTCCGGGCCAGTCAAGCAGCCCCGTGGGCACTGGCCAGGGTCCACCATGCACACTCTCACACCAGACCCTGTGCCCTGACCGGGATCGCCCGGTCGGCAAGGAGATTAGCTGCTGAAGCACTGAGCCAGTGCCGCAGCTCCTCTCGGCAGGCTCCCCGGCCCCGTCGCCCACCCCTCCGGGTGGGTGGCTCAGACCCGCTCCCCTCCTCGACGCTACCACCTGCGCCCGCTCCGGCGTCGCCTTTGTCCGGCTCTTCACCGCGGAGCGGGCCCCTGTGGCCCGACCTGACCCGGCCCCCGGCCCCGGAGAAGCCACAGAGGAGCAAGCAGGGCCGGACCAGGCCGGGCTGCGAGCACGGGGTCCTGCTGTCACTTGGAGGCGGTCTGACAACTTCGATTCCCCCCGCCCTACCTCGGACTCGGCCGCCGCCCCGCACGGTCCCCGCCGGGCCTCCCGCGGCCCTCACTCCGCTTCTCGAACGGGTCCCCTTCCGTCTTCGGCGCCTCCCTTCCTCCCAGCCCGATCAGGTCGGGTCTACACCACCCCCCGCCCCAGCGCGGCCCGCGTCCCCTGCCCCCCACCCAGCAACAACCGGCCAGCTCTCAGCGCGGTAGGGCGCCCCCCACCCGGAGCCGGCGATCCCGTGGCGCCGCCCCCGGCCGCGGCCCCTTGCCTCGGGGACCGCGATGGGGGAGGGGGCGCGGCGGGGCCGAGGGGGCCTCGCCGCCCGCGCACTCGCAGGCGATCTGGCTCCAAGGCGGCGGGGAAACGACCGGCGTCCTCCCGCCCTCCGCCGCCCCGGACGCCCGCGCCGCCGCCGCCGCCGCCCGGCCGAGCTGCCACCCTGCGGCCGCCACCCACCCCGCCCCCGGCCTGAGAGGCGGGCGGCCCCCGGGGGCTGTCACCTCGAGGCACGCCGTGGTCCCCGATGGCGGGACCGTGGCGCCGGACCCAGGGGAGAGAGGCTGCGCGAGCCCGCGGGCGGCCGCACCTGCTTCGCGTCGCCCGTCCGTCCGTCCCTTCCCGGGCTGGCGGCGGCGCGGCGCGCTCGGTGGGGAGCGCTGACGGGCGGCCGGTCCTCTCCCCCTTCGCTCGTCTGCTTCCCTCGCTCGCTCCCTCCCGCCCGCTCGCCCTTTTCGTCCCCCAGCGACCCCGGCCCCTAGCTCACCGGGATGGGCGGCGCGGACGGCGCGGCTCTGGGCGTCCGCAGGCCCCGGCCGGGTTGGAATCCGGCGGCTGGAACCCCCCGGGGGCGCTCAATTCCCGGGCTCCACGCTGCTGCGTCAGCGCCTCCTCCTGGGGGCCGGGGCCGGGCGGGCGGAGCGGGGGCCGCGGCCGGGCGGGGCCGTCGAGGGGGGGCGGGCGCCCCTGGCCGGGGCGGGCGGACGGCGGGGTCCGGACGGGCGGGGCAGGCGGCCGGACGGGCGGGCGGCGGGGGCCGGGCTCCGGGATCCGCTACGCCGCTCGCGGTTCCCCCACAAACTCCCCGAGAGCGGAGCCTCCGCCGCCCTCCTTCCTGCTTCCTCGTCCGTAGCCAATCAGCGGCGCCCCTCTCGGCCAGCTCCGCCAATCAGCCGCCCCGCCCTGCGCTGGCCCCGCCAGCCAATCCGGCCCTCGGCTCCCCCTCCCCGTCTCCGACCAATCAGAACCGTGGGTCGGTCGTCCCAACGCAGGGGGCAGCACGAGGCGGCCGGGGGAGGCGGTGCGGGGAGTGGTGGGGCCTGGGGGGAGGGGTACGGTGCCAAGGGTGGTGGGGGTGATTTTCTTTGCCGGCTTCTTGGATTTTCTCTTCGTCTCCAGAGCCTGAGCTCGTATCCCATGGTGACCCGACCCTGGAGCCCCAATCCCCCAGCTGCTACCCCACATTCCCCCGCCCCCCGAGAAATCTTATCTCGCCCTCTCCCTGACCGTCACCCCTCGACATCCCTCTTTCCCCGTACCCTCCTCCCCAGCATCCACTGGAGAATACGGCGGACCGAGGAACACCCTACCCGCGCCAGCCGCTGCTGCCCCCAGGGAAAAGCTTCGGGAAGACTAGCCGAAAATCAAGCAAGGACTACCCCTCTTTCCTGCAGAAAGGGCCCCAGACTCCAGCGTAAGGGCCCCGACTGCTGAGAAGCCCCTCCCGCCCTTGCCTCATCTTTCCGACTTCCCTGCCTGCCACGTCTCCTTTCCTTTTCAAGCAAGGTCGGTCCTGGCTCGGTAACCCCTCACCCGCATCTCTTTTTCCTGGCTTTCCTTCACCTACCACCTCCCACCCAGCTTCTAATTCACCCTCCTCAAAAGCAGAGTGTGGAACCCTCATCTATTTCCAGCTGACAGCAGAGCCTGGTCTGTGAGTCCTTGACACCCACACACCCTCTTCCACCACCGCGGGGAACATCAGAGCTCTCCGGGGGAGGGGGGAGGGGGCGGGCAGCCTGACAGCCGCGGCTGGACTCCCTCCCTCGCGTCCCCAAGCCAGGCTGGGACCAAGTGGCGACTCTTACCTGGCTTCCCCCTCGTCACCGAATGCTGTGGCTCCGTCTCACACACCCACAGACGTGCCTTTCCAAGCCCG
This sequence comes from Myrmecophaga tridactyla, assembly GCA_004026745.1. Lineage (NCBI taxonomy): Eukaryota > Metazoa > Chordata > Mammalia > Pilosa > Myrmecophagidae > Myrmecophaga > Myrmecophaga tridactyla. The sequence goes on from PVIY010048775.1 coordinate 15,418, forward strand.
AGCACGCCTGTGTGGTCAGCGGGGTGGGTGGGCACATAAGGCTGAGGTCACACCAGGGGAAGGTCCCTGTGAGGTACGGAAGGGGCTGTGTCGACTCTGAGACCTTTGCAGTACCAGAGCCCGCATAGGGCTTCCCTTCAGCAAGCAGTGTTTGCGCACGTAGTAGGTTCTTGAGAAATGCTAAATCCACCCCTGAACAAAGCCTCATTCCTAATTCAGGCGGGGGAGGGGAGCTTTGGAGGTAAAAGGAGCAGCAGCAGAAAGGGTAGTGTCAAGTCACCGGGAGCTGGGAGCAGCCCAGGGAGGGGCCAGGCCCAGGAACGCCTAGGGCAAAGGAGAATCACTTTGGAGTGCGGAGCCCTTCCAGGTGGTCGCTAGGTGAGCAGGAGAAACCCAGCCTTGGAGTAGTGGCTGAGAGGCCCCTCCGTGAAGGTCTCCTTCTGCTCTACATGTAGTACCCAGCCTTTCTTAGACCTTGAGACTCATGCACTCAGCCAGGCAGCCTTGAAGGGAATCAGGAATTCTGGCCACCATGGATGGGAAATAAAATCCAAAAACATTTCACCATTTGCCTCCAGACCTGTCAAGGGGATCCAGACAGTTTTAACTGTACTGGGGGACACTTGTAAAAGAGGGGTCCACCCAGCAGGGGAAGTGTGTGTATGGAAGCTAAGACTGTGAGAGAAATTTCTCAAGGGGCTAGGTTCTCCTAGGGCAACTGCCCCTTACTTCTCCCACCTCCCACCTTCAGGGAAGGCAAAATCCCCAAACCTATAAAAGTAGGACACTAAGGAATTTCTACCCTCCCTGAGCCTCCCAGGGTAAAGATTCCCAGCAACTGCCCCTCCCACCAGGCCAATCCTACTCCCCCACCTCACAAGAGCCCCCCTCTCTCTGCCCCAGTCTGTTCCTTGGGCTGATTAACCCTCGGAGCCCCCCACTCTCCAGGGGACATTGGTGATAGAGGGTAACAGCAGTGGTGGCCTCTGGAGCAGAGTCCTCCCCTCCTGGCAGTCTAGAGCCAAGTCCAGGCTGACAGAAGAGGGGACAGGGCTCCCGTCAGCGGCCCAGTCTGAGATGACCTTGGCAGCTACTTTATGCCTGCTAACAGGCAAGGACTGAGGACAAGAGGGTCACAGAAGAAATGTACCTGGTCACAGGAAAAGAGACCCCGGGCATCAGGAAGCCCACACTTGGCCCAGGAGGTGGTGGCAAGATGCGGTTGGAGGGCTGGGACTTTTCTGGGGCAGAGGTGGAGAGCCAAAGGGTCTTCCCGCTGCAGTTAAGGAAAAAGAGCTGTCTTTCACCTAGAGCCTGGTGAGAAGGAAAAGAGGGGCCGCTGACTGGAGGGGAGGCAGAGTGGTCAGTCACATGGGCTGACTCCAGGCTCTCAGGCTGTCCAGCCTGAGTCTCCCCCATGTGGGTAGCTTTCTCCTTTGCCCTAGGAAGCCCTGACTGAGTGGGCTATGGTTTGGAGCCAGAGGCTGGCTAAAGGCACTTGGTGTTCCTCCTGTGCCAGCCTACTGATCTACCCCTGACCACTGACTACCCTGTCCTTCCCTCCCCTACCCCAGTGCTGCTTGTTGAAGCTGGCCAACAAGCCAGCAAAAAGGCCAGAGGCTGCACAACTTAGTTGTCCCCAAAAGGGACCTGTCTGCCTCTCCTCTTCTCCTCCCGCCAGTTCCAGGGACG
>PVIY010048776.1:0-17209 GCA_004026745.1 Myrmecophaga tridactyla
TCCAGCCCTTTTAGAAACAACCAGAATGGCTGTTGCAGCAGAGAAAAGGAAAGCGCAGGTCCCTTCCCAGAGTTGGCCGGGTTGGCACCTGGCAGGTCACTGGCCTTCATTGCTGGGTCAGCTCCAAGATGACCCTCTCGGCTTCCAGATTCTATTGGGGGATTGTGATGTACATTCCACTTTGGGTTTCTAAGGGACCAGCACAGATTGTTGGAGGAAATTGCTTGAAGCAGTTGCAGTTGTTACAGGTCAGCTGGGAGGATGCTTGTCTCTTTCACTTAGGTCATTTCTTCAAGTTATTGGGCAAGAGCTTATAAAACTGATGTTTTCTGTTCTGTTGACCTTCAAAAAAAAGTATGGGCCGAGCTGTTCTTTAGCTGGCCTTTGAGATTAAACTGAGGAGTAGGAGAAGGCACTCTGTTTCCCAATCCCCTTTCAGCAGTTCTGGTGACTTCAGATTAAAAGATTAAAATGTTTGGAGATTATATCGATTTCCCTGTGGCACAACCACATTTGGAGGCAGTGCAGCCATGTGGCACCCCCAGCCAGCACCAAAGGCCCCAGAGAACATACCCACCCCCTCTGCCTCCCACTGAGAGTTCTGCCTTTATGTCCAAAGTATTTGCCGATATAATGACTTGGCCAGCATCTGGTCCCATGAGGTCATGCTCCAAAGCGTCTCTTTGGGCTTAGATGTGTCTTCCCTGTTTAGCATCTGTCAAGTTGAAAACCACACGCACCAATGAAGAGGATTTGGCCTTCCACGCTGAGCCCAAGCACAGGAAAAAGTGGCTGTGCTGTAAAAGGCCTGGGCTGTCCACCCCCTGCATATTCCAGAGAAAGGCCTCATCCTTGCAGTGTTCCTGGGAGGTCACCTCCATGCCTTTACAACATCCTACTTAGGAGAGCTTCTTAATGGAGCTCTGAGGCCATGCCCCATCGTCTGTGCTGACAGTGGTTGGCTCGGGAGGGACTGGAGAGCTCAGGCCAGCCTCCTGGGTGGTCAGCCAGGCCGACAGGACTTGGCTCCCAGTAAAAACCCTGCACACTGACGCTCAGGCGAGCTTGAACCCAGAGAGTGGCAGCAGGCCAGTGACCTGCCCAGTTGCCGTCCCGTGGGTGCACATTGGAACACATCCTTGTAGGAGAAATAAGCACTGTCCACCTGACTCCCTGGGAGAGATGGAAGCTCACACCTGGTCTCTCCTGGCCTCTGCCCCATGCTCCTTTTTCTGTTGCGATTTAACTGTCTCCTTTTGCTGTTACAAGCTGTGATTATTGGGGGGCTGCATGGTCCAAGAATGGAACCCGGGTCTCCAGCATGGAAGGCAGGTATTCCAACCACTGAACCATCCATACTTGCGCAAGCTGTGATTTTATTTAGTGACTTTGCTGTGATCCCTGAGTTCTTGTACAAATCACTGAATCTAGGGGTGGTCCCACTGAATCTTTGGGACCCGCCATAGGCATTGTGCAGACTAAGCCATTGGGGCTTTTCGTTCCTTCATTAACAATCCACCGAGGGCCTCCCGTGGGCCGTCGCTCAGCCCAAGGTGGGGAGGCCTAAGCCCCAGATGTGGCAGCCCCCACCCCTCTGGCTGGTCCATGCCATTCCTGCAAAGCCTACCTTTGTGCCCCCAACCAGGGTGGCAGGAGGGGAGCTGTGGGACATAGGTCATTTCCTGCAGCCTGGCCTTGAAAACTTGGGGTCCAGAAGTTGACATCAAGAAGAATGTCCTTGACAATGAACTAACCCCTGCGGCGTGTTTCCTGACTGTGCCGCCACGGGCCCTGCACAGCATGGCAGCAGGTAGACCAGTAGGCTCAACATCCCAGCCCTCACTCCACAGGGTGGATTTACAAGGTCGCGTGTCGTTGCCAAACCCTTCTCTCTAAAGGGAGTTTTTGGTTTAATTTAACCAAAAATCAAGAGGAAATCCCTGCTTCTTGTCAGTGCTGATGTAATTAATAGGATCTTTATTTGTAAGTCAGCGAGAGAAAGGGCCAGATGTCGGAGAGGCTGACGTCGACCACAGGAATCTGTCCTTCGAGGCCTTTCGTTGCGAGGCGAGTCGTGTCCCGCAGCCCTCGGATGGCACTTGCACTGCCTTTCTGTCTTCTGCTCTGAAGCCCCCTTCCTCGAACTGCTTCCCTCCAGCCCTCCCGAGCTCAGGAGGGCCAGGCATGACCTCCTCGCCCGTGTTCCCTTCTTCTACACCTGAGATGATTGACAGTGTCGGTGTCCAGTTACCATGCTCTCTGCCTCTTTCGGGACACAGAGATACGGTCCTCAGCAGCCACGTACCTCAGGACGGATGGCTGGAGACATAGGGATCGAAGGACTGCTGCGCAGTCTCACTCTCCCCTTGGCCCGCTGGCTGCTCCCTCTGTAATGCCCTTTCAGGGCCTGTTGGCCAGGCAGGCTGTGTGCCCACCGCCAAAGAAGGTGCTGCCTTGCCACGGGCAGGTGGACCACAGCTGCCACTCCACAGGGCTGGCCCGGACCACCAGGCACCAGCTCCCTTAGCCCGGCCCCCTTCCTCCTGCCCTCTGTGTCCCATTCATCTATCACCTGTTTTTTGTTTTTGTTCCTATGTTGCATGGGCAGGAACCGGGAAGCAAACCCGGGTCTCTGGCATGGCAGGCGAGAACTCTGCCACTGTGCCACCATCGCGCCGCCCCATCTAACACTCCTGTTTCCTCTTGTCTGTAGTTCTGAGCATCGGCGAAGGGGGCTTCTGGGAAGGCAGCGCCCGCGGCCACATCGGGTGGTTTCCGGCCGAGTGTGTGGAAGAGGTGCAGTGCAAACCGAAGGACATCCAGGCGGGTAAGCAGGCGCCGTGCTGCGCTCCACCCTGGTCTCTTTGGCCTCCCCGCAGCCCTGCGTTCGGTGTTGTCGGGTGTGCCGTGGCGCACGGCACGCGTGGCGCGCGTTGGATGGTGCATGTTGGATGTCGTGGAATGAGGCTGAGTTTGAAAACAAGGACTTCTCTAGATCACGGAAGGCGGGTGGCTTGATGAGATGCCACCGGGCTTTGTTTAAACCAGAAATCCCTTACCAGACCATGTGGTGGCTTTCAGCTGAAAGGCAGCTTAGTACACTTTCCTCAGAACTTGGCTCACGTAGTCTAGCGGTTGAGAAGACTTCTTTTGGGTTGATTACATGTGTGGCCTCTTACGGTGATGTTAGAAAACCGGCAGCTCTGCATTTACAGAACAGACCTCCCCGTGCCTACCCTGAGAACTGTATGATTTGAAGTCCTCAATAAAAACTGCTCCAGAGCTCAGTGTTAACGATGGAAAATCATTCCAGCATCTCTCTTAGAACTCCCAAATATAGCACTTACTGAAAAGTGTTTTAAAATTGATTGCCGAAAGATTGAATTGATTAAATTGTTAAGATGAGACCACGTATATAAAAATGTATCGAGAGAAAAATATATGGGTGTTGGGGAAAAATGAAACCTGAGTGTCTTACAAGAAGAAGTTGGTCCAAACGTGAGCTGTTTCTGGATTTGGGTAGACTCTCAGACTCAGAATGCGTGTGTAAGGAGCAGCTGCATACAGTTCTCCTTGAATCAGACCCCGTGGCCTCTGAGGTCTGCTCAGATGTGACCCTCACCGCATCAAGGTTTCCAGCTTAGACGTTCGCCTCATGGCCCTCTACCCCATACCCTGCTGTGCAGAGGCTAGCACGGGCTGGAGAAGGAGAGGTTCAAAAGCACACTCTAGAAAACACAATGGTTCTCTCTTGGGTCTGGGTGGCTTTGCACTGCCACCAGTTACCCTTTGAGGCACCTTGATTTTGAGAGGACGTCCATCTGTGCTGAGCTTTCCTGCTGTTGAGTCTCTATTCAGCCTCCTGGGCCAAAAGGGAAACATCCCATTTGCCATATTGCAGGGGTGTTGAGGTAAGGGATTTCCCAAATTTAGCCTTGGAAGAGAAGACTGGAACATGTGGTGCCAGCCTGTTCCTCTACAGAAGGTGGCTTGATGGCTCGAGGGTCAACAGGCAGAGAAGGCATGTTTTTCTGAAAGTGGTGATGGGATACTAAGTCCCTAGGACATGCTGGAAACTCCTGGCCCCTCCAACGCCCATCTCCTCCTGGTCTCTGCCCACCCTCCCCTACCCCAAACTCTCTTACTGGAGAGGGACAAAGCCTTGGTCTGTGAGCTTACCATCCCCCGAGGTTCCTTCTCCTACCAAACACACATGATAGACCATGAACACGAGAACTGTACTGTATCTTAGAGGGCTACGAGTCAGAGGAGAAAGGCCTCCCCTGTAACTTGGCATGATGTGAGGTTCACCAGGGAAACAGCATAAAGGAGATAGAATTTGACTGGTAGGGTAGGAAGGATTCCAGAGCAGTCCCTATTGGGTTCTGTTTGCCCTTGGGCTTTCTATGGGTGTGACTTAGTGCCCCTTTTTTTACTATTTTAAGAGAGGTATGATTTGCATACAGTAAAATACGAAGGTTAAGGACATTGTTTGTTGTGTTTTGACAAATGTATACACCTATGTCGCTAGTTGCAATTAAGGTATAAAACATCTTCATCACTCTAGAAAGTTCTCTTGAGCTGCCCTCCAGCCATCCTCCCACCCACCGCCACCACAATTCTGATTTCTGCCACCATAGCCTTATTTTCCCTGTGGTTGTATTTCCTGTGGAGCCGTATGGTATGTGCCGTTGTGCCTGGCTTCTTCCACTCAACACAACCTCTGTGACATTCACCCATGCTGTTGTGGTTATCAGGAGCTTGTAATTTTTTATCACTAAATCGTATACTGTTTTATAGCCATGCCATAGTTTAGTTAGTCACTCTCCCGATGATGCACACATGGGTCGTTCCTCCATTTTGGTTAATATTAATGAAGCCGCTTGCCATGAACAATTTTGTGTAAGTCTTTCTGCAGACCTTATATTCCCATTTCTCTTGTGAAAATACTCCGGGGTAGAACTGCAGGGTCATATTTTAGGGGTGCGTTTACTTTTATGAGAAACTGCCACACAGCTCCCCAAAGTGTCTGGACCGCGTTGCACTCCTGCCAGTAGTGTGTGAGTTCCGGTTGCCCCACTCTCTCACCAACATTTGATAATGTCAGTCTCTTTCGGTTCAGCCACTGTGATGGGTGTGGTTTTAATTTGCATTTTCCTGAAGACTCTGGCTGTTCAGCACCTTTGTGTATGCTTACTGGCCATATGTGTCGCTTATTTTGTAAGGTAGTTCAAGTCTTTTGCTTATTTTTAATTGGGCTATCTTTTCATTATAGGAGTTCTTTATCTATTCTGCTCATCAGTCCTTTGTCGGACAGATTTTGCATAAACTTTTCCCAGTCTGTGACTTGCCTTTTCATTTTCCAACTCTGTAGATGGCTTTTTTTTTTTTAATTCTAAATGAAGCCCAACATCCACTTTTTTCTTTTATGGCTTCTTATACCATCACTCCTTTTGATGTTGAGAAAGCTTACAATTAACAGACTTTAAAAATGCATAGATTCCAGACAATTTTATAAAATATGTCGTTTTGATGTTTCCATCCAGCAAACTTGCTCTATAAGAAAAAAAAACTTAGCCTTGTTTGAGCCCGCAGTATGTCCTTTCTTTTACTGGGCACCACACTTCCTATTGTAAAGTGTGTATTTCTCTCATAATTCCCATTCATTGTACATCTAATGTAATAAGCCAGTGATGCCAGGAACGAACAACTCAAGGAAAAAGTGACTGCTCAGGGCCGCAGCCAAAGCCCCTCAGGCTTGGACTTTGTGCCCTCAGTAGGGTGAGAAATGAATTATCACCGCCTCACTGCAGACATTCGAGGCTAGGGAAAAATCACAGCAAAAAGTAAATGGTGGCCCTGGCTCATTGGCAGGTTAAATTACATCATCTCAGTTCCCTAAAGAGTTGGCAGTTTGGCCTTCAATAGCTGCAGCTCACCTTAATCCCAATTCTCACGTCCTAGGACTGTGTAGGTTTATAGTAGTTTACAGTTTCTAAGCAGTTTTTGGACACGGTCCCTCATCCAACCTTATGGGGTAAGCAGGGCAGGATTTAGCATCCCCGTTTTGCACGTGTGCACCCCACACCTCAGCGAGGCTGCCCTGGACTCTAGGCCCGCTCCCTGAATTTCAAAATGAGGCCCGACCAGAAACAGCCCAGCGTGGCTGCAGGGAGAACAGGTCTGCTTGGGGAGAACGCAGGAAGGGCAAAGAGCAGATGCGAGCGCCGTAATCCCACTGCATTGCCGTGAGCACCGTGGGGTCCTCTTACTTGCATGCCAGTCGTGCTTCCTGTGCTGCTGGATTTCTGGCCCAGGGCTCTTCTCTAGGGCATCAGTGCTTGTTGGCTGATGGCAAGACCCCCCATCTCTCAGCCCCTTAGCCAGAAACAGCCAGAACCTAAGAGGGCAGGAGGGTTTGTGTATTCTCTCCTCACCCCCAGAAAATGAGAAATAAAGCCCATCCTTTGGTTGGGTTGCCAGTGCCCCATTTGGGAGCAAACGCCCAGCCCTCTGTGGTAGGTCCATTTCATCACAGCCCCTGGGCCAGGACCTTAGGAGCCTTCCCTGCCACCTGGAACCCCCCATCCCGAGGGTCTGCTCTGGACACCTCCCCAGGCTGGGCTGTGGACCTCTCGAGGCCTCTCCCCAGGACTCCCTTGCACCCTCCACAAACACGTCCACCCCATCGGGTGCTGCAGGCAAACACACAAGGCCGCCTCACCTGTCCCGGGGGAGCCCTGAGAGGCAGGAGGAGTGGTGCTTCATCGGAGGGCGTGCTTCCTGTTGCTGAGCGCTGGCTGAGTGGACAATGAAGGATGAAGGGGTTTTGAGGGCCCAGGGGCCAGCTGGCTGGAAAGGAGGTGTGGTGGGGGCTTTTGGGGAGAGAACGGTGAAGGGATGTGGCAGAACTTTGGGGGATGTTTAGAGCACAAAGGTTTAAGACAGAGATTTGCTCCAACGTCTGAATTAGCATCTCCCCTTGCTTCACCCCAAAACTTCCAGCAAGGCTCTTCACACGTCCTCGAGATTTGGGGGTGGATGGTCTGTGGACTTGGGGCAAGAGGGGCCCAGACGCAGCATTGCCAGGGGCTGGTCCTAGTACTGCAACCTCTCTGCGGGCACCCAGCTGGCCTGGCCACAGCTCACTGATCTCCTACCCCCTCCCTGCCACCCCGGAGGCTTGGGGGGCTACCCAGGAATGTGGGCTGGGCTGGGAAGAGGCATCCTCCCTGCCTGGCAGCCGTGGTCATAGCTGGTGCCTGGGCACACAGGCCTCAGGGTATCTTACTGCTGTCCAGGACAATCCTGGGACTGAGTGCTGACCTTCCAGACAGCAGGCAGGTGCTCAGGCCTCCAGAACCAGACAGCTGCGTCTGGGTGCCTCGGTCTCTTCCCGCACTCCCTGAGTGCTCCCTCGGGCTCACAAGCGTGTACCTACCTCCAAGGGGCCAGAGGCCCTCCAGGGCCACTGAGCGTGGTCAGGACAGCCATTCCTAGCAGGGCAGAGGCTCGCGGCACTGGGGCTTGGGACGGCCATGGACACTCACCTCCAGAATGGAAATGCCGCCGTGACGGCATCCCAGGCGTGGCTTGGCTCTGCTAGCCTCCACTCCTTTTGTCACTGTTGGGCAGGGCTGTGAGAACCCCTGCTTTTTGGGTGGGAAACACTTCCCACTCACAGTCTCACTGGGCCCGACCCCAGCTCCCGAGAGGGTGGACGGACACCCACCAGCCTGTTTTCGGGTCAGGGCGCTGACGTGCAGGGACGTCACATCGCTGACCCGCAGCCAAGGCACAATCAGGGCTTGGGGCTCCCGGGGCTCCCTCCAGCCCCCTGTGCCCGCCACGTGCCAAGTGAGGGCCCTGGCGTGGGTGAATGGGGAAACCCACTTCCATCGCGCAGCCTTTGGTGCCGTCACCACTTTGCTTCCGAGGCACTCTGGCTCCCGGGATGTTCAAACTACAACCTGTTCCCTCCCCAGGCTTTTCCCTTCCTGTCCCCATCTGCCATTCCGGCCCTGTGTCCCAAACCCTCCAAGCCCTGCCTCTGCTGGGCAACATGCGATGCCGAGGTGAGCTCATAGAATCTCTCAGTGGGTTCCAAGAGGTGGGCGTCCAGGAAACGATTTCATAGTTATACTCAGAATACAGCAGTGAACGGCATTCCCTTCTCTTCCGAGGTTTCCAAGTAGATGGGAGGATTCCGTTTGGTGCTTGAAGGATTTTTTTCATTTTTAAGTTTTTGCATAAATATAACAAACCTCCTGAAAAGTTCACCAAACATGAGTGTATAGTTTAGTGCATGGCCGTAAAACAGATTCGCACGTAACCAGCCCCCCCAAAGGCCTCCAGCACACCCCTTCTGAATTATAACCCCTTTCTCCCTTTGATAAGCTCCCTGATTTGTATGCCCCCTCTTCCTTATTTTTTAATAGTTCTCCTTTCTTGTTTTGCATTCCTAAACAGTATGCTTTAGTTTTGCCTGTGTTTCGAATTTTATGTAACTAGAACCAAACAATGTGCGTTGCACTGTAGCCAGCTTATTTCCTGAACATTCTGCCCGGGCCATCCCGGCCATGTAAATAGATCCGAGGCATTTGTTTTCACTACGGGTGGTTTCTTCTTGTTTGTTAATCTGCCATCCTGTGAATGGCCCAAGTGTGGGGCTGTGTCAGGCAAGTTGCTGTGGACCTCTCTGCCCTCATTTCCTGCTGTAAACCCGGGTACACATCAGGCGCCTGTACCCCAGGAGTGATTTATGGTCACAGGCAATGCATGCTCTCAGCTTTTCTGGATGTTCCAACCCTGACCAAAGCCATGATCCTGCTGACGCTGTTTCTAGCAGTGCTTGCATCTCGCCAACACTTGCCACTGGCAGACTCTCCCTGCTGCTAGGCTCAGGGGGTGTATAGCAACCATTTCCTTTTTCACTTGTATCTTGATTTGCATTGCCCTCTTTACTTCTGAGGTTGAGCACTCTGGGGTATTTAGTGGCCTTTTGGGTCTCTTCTTTGGTCAAGTGCCAGTCCCGGTTTCTTTATCAGTAGGTCTTTTTCTATAGAGTTGTCTGGCTGTTGGTTGTAGCCATTCTTTAAACATCTAGAAGCAAGCCCTGTGTCTGTGTAGGCCTTTGCAACCATTTGTTCCCCTGCTGTGGCTGGAAGCTGTTCCACACAGCTTGCTAATCTTTTTTAGCACAGAGGAGGCAGGCTGGGGGCTTGTGCCTTCTGCAGGGAGCAGTGCCAGCTCATCTGGAGCACTCTTCCTTTTCACTTCATTTCATTTGCAGACTCCCTTCTACCTATGATACGTGATGCTGCTTTCCCATTTAAAATGGTGATTTAGACAGCTTCTTTTAGAAATAATTGTATAGGAACAACTATGTCCAGAAAACCCTAACCTATTGCTTTGGGAATGGCTGATTGATAACCCATTTTCCGAACAAGCCTCTGAGCTCAGTTGAAAATCCCAGATCTTCTGAAGGCCCCTCAGCAGTCACTGGGTTGGGGACTTCAGACGCGTGCTGAGGGCTGGGTCTCCTGGCACCTCCCTACACGGGAACCTGGGGCTTGACAGCTCCGTCCACGCACAGGCTGGTCCTGGAAAGCCATGTAAGTGACCCTAAAACAGACACAAACACCAGCCACTTTGGTCCAACACCCGCCTGAGTGCCAGGCCCTGCACCAGACATTTCTCACACTTTTTCTCCAATCCCCAAAACCATCCTTCCTGCTAAAGTAAATTCCTATTTTCCCCATAAGAAAACAGAAGCCCAGATAAATTAAGCAGCTGATTCAAGATTTCATAGCTTGTGAGTTGCAGTCCCGAGATTTGGACAGGGGTTATCTAAATAAAGGAATCTTCAGTTTTTTAAGCCCAAACAGGGAACCAGCTCATCACACCATCCAGAGAAGGTAAGAACCAGAAGGGACAAAAGTTGTTACTTAGTTGAGAATCTCTCTTACTTTAGAAATGTGTCAGTCACGTTTAAGAGGGAAATCTCAAGTGGATGGATAGATGGCTGGGTGTCTGGATGGACGCATGGATATGTAGATAAGGAGAGGGAGGGCGGCAAGGGTGGGTGGATGGATGGGTGGATGGATGAGTGGGTGGATAAGTAAGTAGATGAAGAGGTAGATGAATAGATGGATGGATGGTTGGATGAATGGGTGGATGGGTGGATGGATGAATGGGTGGATAGGTAAGTAGATGAAGAGGTAGATGAATAGATGGATGCATGGTTGGATGAATGGGTGGACAGGTGGATGGATGAATGGGTGGATAGGTAAGTAGATGAAGAGGTAGATGAATAGATGGATGCATGGTTGGATGAATGGGTGGACAGGTGGATGGATGAATGGGTGGATAGGTAAGTAGATGAAGAGATAGATGAATAGATGGATGGATGGATGAATGGGTGGATAGGTAAGTAGATGAAGAGGTAGATGAATAGATGGATGGATGGGTTGATGGGTTGATGGGTGGGTAGACGCATGGATGGACAGATGGATGGGTGGCTGGATAGATGGATGAATGGGTGGGTGGATAGATGGATGGGTGGGTGGGTGTGTAGATGGGTAGATGAGTGGATAGATGGGCCAACCCCAGGCAGTTCATCTCACATTAAGAAACTCTATGAGAGAAATGGGGGAGGGGAGGAGAATATTCGTAAAAAAAAAATTTTAAATAATACTAATGATAAAAAGAAACGACTGATGAAACTTGTATATCCACATGCAAAAGAATAAAATTGGACCTCCATCTCACTCCATAGACAAAAAAAATACCTCGAAATGGGTCACAGACCTAAGAGCTAAAACTTTAAAACCTCTTGGAAGAAAACAAGGTTAGGCAATGGTTTCTTAGACATGATACCGAAAGCAAATAAGACCAAAGTAAAAGCAGGTAAATTGGACTTCATCAAAATAAAAAACATCTGTGCTTCAAAAGACACTGTCAAGAAAGTGAAAATTGGGCAGCTGTCGTGGCTCAGCAGGCAGAGCTCCGACCTGCCGTGCTGGAGGTCTGGAGTTCGATCCCTGGTGCCTCCTGCCCATATGCAAATTAAAAAAAAAAAAAGAAAGTGAAAGTTACATTGCTCACTGCAGCTGCCCTCCAAAAAGGAATGTATTGGCTTAGAGAACTGAGAATGCCCAGGATTTGCTGGCTTCAGGAATGGCTGGACCCAGGTACTCGAATGACACTTCCTGGGGGCTCTCGCTATCTCTAGACCCCAACTCCTCCATGGTGGTTTTCCTCTCTGGCTGGCTAATCCATCCTGGTCGCCCCCGGGGACCTACAGGTCCGAGACCAACAAAAAAGAGAAAAGGGCTCTTTCAGGGCTGCTTAGCAGACATCGAAGGATTTCTCTGGTTGAACTGACGTGAATCCGGTATGTCCTACCCCTGAACCGTTCTCTGTGGCTGGGGTTAGGGAATGCCATGGGTCGGCTCTGGGGGGAGATGGTTTGCCAAGGCCAGCTGGGGTGCTGTGGCCAACAGGCTCTGTGCAGGCTGCGTTTGCAGCTTCCCCCTGCAGTCCGAGCATCTGTTCTCTGCACATGGCCTGAGGCCATCGCGCTGACCCGCTCCTACCACCCAACCAGGAGAGCTTCCCTGGGGGACAAAGAAGCCAGCAGAGCTGTCACCCGAGGTGCTGGGCAGCTCAGGACAGAGCCGTCCACCATCTGGGAAGGGCCTCATGGAGTCCCACTATTAAATAGAAGCTCCGTTAGTCACGGTACGTATTGAGCCTTCCGCAAAACATCACAATAGCAGTGGTTGGATTCTTCCAAAATAGAATGTTTTTGTTATCTTTAGAGCACTTAAAAATACAGGCAAACGACAAGATTAGCACAATTGTAATCTAAAATATTAATAAGCAGCGAAATAGCCAGCTTCCAAAGGAGTTACTAGCTGTTCCCTAATGGAACATAAAACAAGTTTGAGAACTCATTGTCCTGGCTGCTGCTGATTATGTTTTTGTTAAACAACCGTGGCAGAACCGCAGTCTTTTTTTTGTTCTTTCTTTTTTTTATTGCCTCTCTCTCTGTCTTTTACGCCATTTTATTAAAATACACTTGGAGTCACACTTGTTGGTGTGAGTGTGTACTGTTTCTAAGCAGCTGCCGCCGGCTTTAAATACCAGTTTCTACGCTCGGGCTTGCCCCTGAAATAGAGTCCTGCCAGGAATGCCTGTTGTTTGGGTTCCCATCGGGGGGCATCCGTCTTTGGCGTTGCCAGGGATCCCAGGCCCTCCGTGCCCCCCTCCCCCTCTGCCCCCCAGCCGTGGTGGCGGGCGACCCCGGGTTACCACGGCAACCTGGGTACCACCTCGGCTTCTTCCCTGTGGCCCCTCCTGCTGCTCCACAATGGGGTCTCTGCCACTCTGCAGAAAGTCAGCTTGTGCAGAGGTTGCTGGCCCAGGAGCTCTGGAAGAAGGGAGAGTTGTAGGCGACGCTCGGACTCTCACGGGGCTGAGGGACATTCCTCCCGTGACACTGGACTGCCTGTGTGGGTAGCGGGGAGAAGTTATAGCCAAAAATCGAAAATGGTTATTTCTGCAGATGCTGTCCTCGTTCAGACCCCTCCTACAGCACAATCAGCAGGACCGTTTGTTGCCCGAGTTGAGGGCAGGGTCTGCCCTCTCTGTCCTGGGATGGTTAGCTGACAAAGTGGGCATGCAGGCCCATTGACCCTTGGGGACCTCTCCTGGATCAGCCCCAGAGCCCTTCTTCTGTTCTGGGGCCATGGCTTGGAGCCCCAAATCTAGTCGCCATTGACAAAGCAGTCATCGGCATCAGAGCATTTGTGTGCTGTGCGACCCTGGGCAAGTTACTCAGCTTGTCTGAGCCCCCGATTTCTCCTCCTTGAAATGGCACTAATAGCAGCATGGATGCTGCCAAGTTGCTGGGAGGATGGAATGAACCAGTCCATAGAAAGCCCTTAGTGCAGTCTGGCTCATGGCCGTGCTCACGGACGCCTGCCGTTGCACCGTTGTCATCTCACATGCCCCGTCTGCAGACACCAGAGCAACGAGGCGAGCGCAGAGCAGGAAGGATCTTAGAGCACGGCCTTAAATCCAGCCTGTCCAAAAGGAATGCCGGTGCCAAGGCTCCACCCCAGCCTGCAAAATCCGACTGTCGGGGGTGGAACCTGGGAATCTGTCGCTTTAAACTGCTTCTCTTGTGGTGAAGGAGACTGAAGGTAGGGGCTTGTAAATTAGTTTGTAAATCTGTTTCATGAAGCAAATCAGTCAAGGAGTGTTGCCTTCTAACAGGTCAGAGAATCTGGGAGTATAGCTGGCTCGTTTGGCGTGAAGTAGGTTGGGAAAGAATTTCCTGGGTGGGTGCTTAGGTGGATGTATGAATGAATGGATGGATGGATGGATAGATGGACAGACAGATGGATGGGTGGGTGGGTGGATAAATGGATAGACAGATAGGTGAATGGATGGGTGGATGGATGATGGATAGATGGGAGAAAGGGTGGATGGATGGATGGCTAAGTGGACAGATGGATGGACAGACAAGTGGGTGGATGGATGGGAGGATAGAATAAATAGATAGATGGATGGTTGTAGATACCCAGTCTACTTCTCATGTAGCTCGCTCCAATTCCAATTGCACAGCCCCTCCCATTTTTAACCTCTCCAGCACTACCCAGAAGAGATGTCTTTAAAACCATAGAGTTGGTGAAAAGCGTGAAATGCAGTAGGAAAATGGAGCATCTATGAGATGGAGAAAATGCCATCCTGGTTGGCATCACGTGCTAAGGTCTCTCTAGGGCTCTGGCCACTGAAGATTATTGGCTTAAGGTTTCCTTAAGCCAACTCAGATG
This sequence comes from Myrmecophaga tridactyla, assembly GCA_004026745.1. Lineage (NCBI taxonomy): Eukaryota > Metazoa > Chordata > Mammalia > Pilosa > Myrmecophagidae > Myrmecophaga > Myrmecophaga tridactyla. Next base: position 13,842 of record PVIY010048776.1, read on the forward strand.
CACATAAATCACCCCAGACTCCTTGTGCCTGCCCTGCCCCCCAAATCCAGCATGCAGGTTGCCTCCATCACCCCCTGCATGCTGGATTTGGGGGGCGGAGGGATGGTGCTGGAGCTTGAGCATCCCACTTGGGAGAGTTCCTAACCTCTGCTCCCCCACTGGCTGTAAGGAGAGTTGGATCCTTGTGGGTTCCAGAAGGCAGATGCTGTCGTGCTCCGTAGACCTGGAGTAAATGATCTGCTCCCAGGGCATGCAGGTGACACCACTGACCTGCCGTCTGTCAGACATGCGCTTTACGAGGACGTTCTTTCACCTGGCATCTGGCCACCTGGTTTGGGGACGGTTAGCCAGAGTCAGGAGTCCCCTTTGCAGGGACCCAGGAGTCACGTGGCCCACCCAGAGTTTGCACCTCGGCTCCTTTTGGGAAGTGAAAGCTGTCATATGGTGCTCTGTTATTGAATTAAGATGTTGTTTTTGGCTTCTCTGAAATAGACGATAGGAAACAGATCTGGGGTTTATGAATAAACATTGGCTTATGGGGGCCGTATGCTGGTAACGATGAAATCTCCACATTTGCAGATTAAATTTAAGACATGCATATGTCAAGTAGATGTAGAGAGGCCAGACTCCTGCTTGACAAGTCCTGTAGCCAAAGAGAGCGTCTGGGGCGACGCTCCAAATGTCCCCAGCCCCACCCATGGGTGTCTGCAGGCCCAGGAGCTCCGGAAGCAGGAGGAACCCAGATTCCCGGGAGGGCTGGTGTGGGGAGCCGCGGGGACCCGGGCGCAGATCCAGGATCAGCACCCACCTTCGCGAAAGTGGCTCCCCAAAGCTTCCAAGGGGTTCCTCAAAACGAGTTGTAAAATCTTTTTTGGACTGTTAACTCTCTCCCATCTAGTTTTCCATCTCTCAACAACCCACGGCACTCCCTGTTTAAATGAATGTGTGTGCGAGCTGTTGCGTGGTCCAGTAGCAGATTTGGAAGACACAGAGAGGCGTAATGAAGGAAAGAAAAATCACTTATAATCCTGCACCCCACCCACCCTGCCATCGGTGGTCAACCCCAAAACTGTGTGGTCCTTCTCTGGACACAAACATATATTAAACAAAATCACGCTCGTCCTGTGCAATCATGGAGCCCGCTTTGTTCCTAGGGGCAAAGGAAAGGACGTTGCGTCGTGAATTTGAAATATTCTTCCAAACCGCCATCTCCAGCGGCTCCACAGCTTGTCATGGACGTGTGGCACGGACATTTATTTGCCACTCTTCCGTTTTGAGACGCTGTGATCGCTTCCACGTTTTCCGTGAAAAATAGCACTTGAGTGCAGAGGGACCTTTCCTTCTAGCTCTGTAGGATGCACGTACTTTGAGCTTCTCGGCCAGCTCTCTGCAGCTTGCCAGAGATTGGACCCGTGCCCAGGAGCGGGGACGTGGGGGCTGGACTGTCCTTTCTCTCAGATCAGCAGGGATTAGCTTGCCGGGTCAGCTGCATGGGTGAGGGACCGTTTGGCTCAATGCTCTGCCGTGGCCGTCTGGGTAGAAATTCATCCTAAAGTCGGAGCAAGGAGCTGCGTCTTCGCTCTGCCCCAGACCCCGTGAATTCCGCAGCTGGCTCTGCTGACGTGGGAGACACCGGTCACTGTCTCCTGCATGGTGGAGGTGGCGAGTTTGGTGCTAAAGGCTTGGTGCTGTTGACAGCTTGATCCTTTGGGCTTTAGAGCTTCACCGTCTTGAGACAAAGGCGCTTTGGTGCGAAAACTCAAAGGGCCAGTAGTGATCTCCTGGCTTCCTGGTCACTGACACAGACCAGGGAAGGATTAGGGGTCCTTAGAGCAGTGCAGCTTGGAGCGGATTTTGGCATCAGAAAGTGAGATGAGTAGTGGCTTGGGATAATATGGAGAAAGGTACCTCTGCAGAGTGGGCATTACCAATCGAGCCTCCAGACCCAAGTTCAGTGGCTGCATTTGACTCCAGGAGGACGGCCCGTGGCCCCCTGCTGTGGCAGGCTGGGAGAGGCCCCTCCCGCTTTGTGTCCTGCCATGGTCTAGGTGATGGGCTAGGAGAGACCCCTTACCGGTGGTACTCTCCTGGAATCAAGGTGACAGGCTGGGAGAGCCCCCTTGGCTCCTCACTTCGGCTGAAGCCCCCTAAACACCTCCAGAGCCCTCTGCCCCGGCGCCCCATCCTCTTGCTTGTTCAGAGTGGAGTCTTTGCTTGTGGAATGATTGTAGGGCCGGCTGGAGGCAGCTGCCTGGTCGCTTAGCCCCGATGCCATGCCCCCTTCTCCCGAATCCAGAAGGTTCTCCCGTTGCACTCCCCTGCAGCAAAGTTGAAACCCACATTGCTGGGGCCAGGTGACCCCTCCTGCACCCCCTGCTCGTGCAGCCGCCCCTCTTGCTAGGACGTGCCCGGAGGGGCAAGGCGTGGCCTGTGTTTGCTGACGCTGGAGTCCCAGGGCCAGCAAGTGATGGGCAGGGGTGAGGACGAGCTGTTAACTCTTGGAGGCCTGCATTGGGAGGAGTGAGCTCAGTGTACAGGGAGTGCAGTGAGATCCTTTTCTAAGGGGAGAGACCATCTGTGCCCCACCTTTCCTTTGCCACCTGTCCAGCTTCCCTCAGCTCTGAGCCCTTTCCCCGTGTCTCTCAGTCCCCCATGGGATAAATGGGGCCAGGCCCCCCACCCCCGAGTCCCCATTTTACAGACAGGCCCGGGGAAGTTGAGTAACCATCCAGCTGTCACTCTGGGACCCAGGCCTCTGACCTTTTCATGCACGGTGGCATCTGTCCAGACAGCTCTTCCAGGGCCAGCGGGGACCTCAGTGGCCACTAGCCAGACAGCCCCCCTCAGCTGTGCCCGAGCAGGACTGCAGTGGGCTCGAGAGCTGCCACCCCAGCAGTGGGTGCAGAGGTTAAGGAGAGCAGAGCTGTGGCCGCTCCCTGAGTCTGCTGCGTGCATCACCCATCTCCTTTGTTGGGGACAGGACGGTGGCCCCAATTCCCTGAGGGACACCGGCGCAAAGTGGGGGAAGGAGGCCAGCTCCAGGTTCACAGCCCAGGGCCCTGTTCCTCCCAAAGGCCAGACTCCATCCCACCTGGGTACCCTGCTGAGGAATTTTCATCTCGCCCTCTGCGTGCTGGTCCCACAGAGAAGACCATGTGTCCTGCAGGGCAGGGCAGGGAAACAGAGGGGCAGAGGGGACACAAGTGGGCAAAGACAACAGAGAGAGACAGAGGGGTCAGGGAGAAGAGACACGGGAACAGAGGGAAAGGGGGGACAGTAAGGAAGGAAGGGACACAGGGACAGGAAAGGCAGAGGAGCCAGGGGGCGTGGAGGGACAGAGGAGATGCAAGGGGCCAGGGGGCCATGTC
>PVIY010048777.1:0-17105 GCA_004026745.1 Myrmecophaga tridactyla
GGCTGTGCTGCCTTGCGCTCTCTCATTTAAGCACCAGCCAATTAAGCCAAACGTCACTCATTGCAGCAGACACGCCTCCTAGCTGACTGCAGATGCAATTGGCAACAGATGAGGTTCACGTACCGTTGGCTTATGTCCGCAGCAACAAGACTAGGTATGCTCACCTGGCCAAGTTGACAACTGAATCTAACTAACACAGGAGGTCTGATGAGCTTTCTGTTCTTAATATGGAGGGGGTGTCCTGGGTCTTGGATCTCCACAGTATGGTTTATTTTCTCTTATGCATAGGACTTGGAATGGAATTGTAGGAATGCTACTTAATCATGCCTGGGGTTCTGTTTTAAGTTACCTATTTGACCATAAATAAATCACTCAATAACTATTGCTACTCTACCATACCTGACTAATTTTTGAAACTAAACAAACAGGACATGCTGTATTTACCACACAGGGGACTTCCAAAGCAGAAATGCTATAATGATAATTAAATAGAGAATGAAGAATTTGGGTTGTTCCTCCCTTCCTCTTCTCTTTATGTCAAAGAGAATTCTAAGATTAAGAGAGGCAAATGATTATGGTGGTCATGACACTAATAAAACTTAGCACTAGAAGGCACATGCAACATATAAAAATTCAAAGCTCTTGCTCTATTTACCACCTCTCATTGTTTAGTGAGCAGATTCAAGTATATACTTCATTTAAATGGGCAATTGGGACTAGCTAAATGTCTATGAGCAAATTTCTTCGCCTACAAGCCTCCAGTGTCCTTATTTGGACACTGCAGGAATTGGACTTCTCATTTTCTAAAATCCTTCCTTTCTTTAATTCTCTGTAATTTTATACCCATATGAAAGCATTTTGACAAGTCAAAGACAGTTTTAAAACATAAGCTATCATTATCACATATTGCCTCCTTGCTGAGAAATGACTATGTCCTATGGTGAAATAGCATCAACATTCAATCTTCAGGAAAATTATGCTCCAAAACAGACCATTTCCTCATGAACAAACCATATTCTCATGCAATTCTCACGTGCTTTTGAGATCTTTCAAAGGATGAGAAGATGTGCGTCTTTTTCTCTTTGTAATTCCATTTCCTTAAACAAAGAAAATGCTATAAGAAGAGCCTATGTATTCCTTTGCAATATATTTGCAGCATTTCCTTGGTAACGTAAATGGCTTTACAAAAGAACACTGAGTATAGTCCCCTCAGGCAGCTGGAGTCACAATGAAATAGAGAACCCACAGAGAAATCCTTTGGAGGCTTGAAGAAATGAGCAGTCTTGCACATACAATTTTAAAAGTTACAATTAATTTGTGATCAGCACAAAGGATGCCTTTTTAGCAAAGCATATAAGGAGTATTAGGCTTGGAGATCAGGTATTCCAGGTCACACGGAAAATGCATTGAGGTGGTGGTATGTTCTGGTTATTTATTACTAGATAGCACCATTGCCACAATTTAAAGCAGCAATTTATTATTGTCTCTTGCATTTCTGTGAGTTGACTAGACTCAGCTGGGTGGTTCCTACATGGAATCCCTCAACAGGTTCCATTCAGATAACCTGAGCTCAAGTCACAGGAGCGTCAGACATCCAAGACAGCTAACTCACACACTGGTATTTGATTCTGACTATAGGTGTACATACAGCCTCTCAATGTGGCTTCAGCTTCTCACAGTATGATGGCTATGTTTCAAGATCATTCCATGAGTTAGTATTTCAAGAAACTCTGGCTATAGCTAAAAGGCCTCTTAAGAGCCATCCTTAGCTGTCCTAGAATGTCACTTTCCACCAGTTCTATTCATCAGGTAAGTTACTAACACCAATCCAGGCTCAAACGGTGAGTTTTAGTTTCTATCTCTGGATAAAATAAATTATAATGAATTTTTGGTTGTCATTAATCTATAACTTGGGAGGTGATGTTACTATGCCTTCCACAATGAGGTCTTGTCAAGTTGGAGGAAATTCCAATTGTCTTATTCCTCCTAATAGAACCCTGAAATTCAAGCAAAATTTTCTTCTATGGTAGCAAAAATTGACCACTAATGACCATTTATTAAAAAATAAATAGCTGTTTTTTTTAACAGTCATTCTGTTTTTTTTATCTTTATAATCAGGCCAGAGAAGAACTAGAAAAATAGTGCATTCCATAGGAGATATAATTCAACTGCTATTGTTACCCACAACATGTAAATCTCAATACATTTTTATTCATTTTCAACTCAATTTTGGTCTGAATCTAGGTTTTATTGTTTCATGCATTTATAAATTTCTGTTTCCTCTTTTTTTAGTTTCCTTCTTAACTTATTTAGATCTTGGCTTTGAAAGAAGCAACAGAAATATAATTTTCAAATTTGTATTCAATACAGTCATCTCATAAACATATCCTTGAGAGATGGTCACCTGGTTTCTGATTTAATATTTAATTCTAGAATAATTTATCTGAGATTCATTTAGCACTTAGAAATTCACAAATTGCTGTACATTGACAATCTCACATGATTTATTTTCAGGACAGCCCTGTTAGGTAGGCAGATTCAGGAAAAGAACACAAAGATTCCAACATATTAATGGTTACCCAAAACAATATGGCTATGACTGGTTGAGAAAGCCCCAGGAATTTTCTGATCTCAGATCTAGTATTTTTTTCATTATACCATGTTATGTCTCTAATTCTAAAGGAACATGGTCCACTACGGAAAAATTTTGATAAAAACACTTTCACTTTTTGTACTAAAACTTTCTCCCTCATAATGTGCAACAATTGGTCTTTATACAACCCTCTAAAATGTAGGTTTATCGTATCTATCTTCTACCTGGAAGCTCTTCAAATATTTGAAGACTCAGTTGTTTTTCAACATATCACTCTCTCCCTACTGTTCTCAATCGGCTATTTGGACTCTTCTTCCTCTACTTGTCCTGTAGGTATTGACCAATATACTTTTAATATCTGTATTTATTTATTTTATTCTGAAATCAAACATGATGTTTTGGGGATCACAAGTGTGCTGATTATCCATGTCCCATTCTACCCCTTTTGGCGAGCCAGATGAGAGTTAAATGCTACCTTACATGCACAAAGAGCTGTTTTTGATGTGTGTGTGTGTGTGTTTGCATAATGAGAAGAATCCTGAAGTTATGAAAATGGGAGTTTATATAGGATCTGCTATATAGTTCCCACTCTCCCCTCCAAAAAGTGGGACAAAAACCTTTGTTCTGTATTATTTTACAGTCCTTTGAATTGTAAACAGATGTTTTGGGAGTTATACATCCCTTTGCAATATAGACACACAGCTCCAGAAGATAAGACTTTCTGGAGGTCTCTTTGTATGAAATCAGCCTTCAACATCCAATCCTTGTATTTTTACTTAGTTTTCTTTGGTCAGGAAGCTCCAGTTACATGAAAAACATGTAGAGATTTTCTCTAAGCTCCACGCTGTTCTTCCCTAAAGTTCAGTTTTCAGTCTAATGGTCATCACAGGCTACAAAGTCTGCCCAGTGCTTTTCATGTACCCCATACTAACTACCAATAGGCTATTGAATCTTCAGTCTCTTCTTTGGCATAGACCCCTTAGCTTCATGTTTCCAATCTAAATTTCCAGTAGCCATCTGCGTGAAGATGTCTTTTGGACACCTTAAATTCAATTTGTCTCAAAATAAACCATGCAGCTTCCCTTTTTAAACCATCCAGACTCATTTTTACGTACTTTTAAATCAGGATCATGAAATTAAGGAAGTAAAGAGCCTGATAATCACTTTTGATTTCCCCAATTTATCATTGTATTCTTCTTTCCAGCAAACACTTTGAGTATTTATTACGTGCCTGGCACTGGGGATTCAGCAGTGAACAAAGCAATCGAATTCCCTGCTTCCAAGGAGCTTATATTCTAGTAGAAGAAACAGATAACAAATAAATAAGAAAATGATTACATAATATGACAAATGGAAATAAATGCTATTTAAAAAGTCAGATCCAGGTATTTATACTAACTATAGTACCATACTGGTCTTATATTGAGAAATGACAGCTTTGACCATGACAGAAGCTTTGACTTCTGAAATAGAACACATGAGTCACACAAGGAAAAAACACAGACCTTTTCAATCCAGCAGCACCAAGTAAACCTTCCTCAAAAATATAGTTCTCTCCCCATTTACAGAGCAAGAAAAAAGATGTCTGTGTTTGTACCAGCAGAGGCATGATTCCAGCCTCTCCCCCACCTCAGTACCATGGTGCACCCCGAGAGGTGAGTGGCTCCTTGAATCTTCGAATGTCAAGGAGCCAAAAGAAGCTGCAGAAACAGGAAAAGATATGAGAGCAGAGTAGTGTGGGGCTAATTGTTTTCCATGAAATTCTTTTTTGAGAAATGAGAAGTACAGTCAGCTTCATATTTCATAGAAAAAAACTTCACCTTCTACCTGTCAGAGAAGCTCCCACCTCATTTGTGCTAGATGTAACCACGTATTTCCACAGCCTAAGGAATTTGCCTCAAGCCATGTATAACATCATGCCCCCAACCCCATGTCCACTCATCTTAATATGTGAATGACAAATTTATGGGCCTATTTAAGAATACAGAAGACCAAGTTAAAACCATGAAAACAGTGAAAAGAATAATAATCATTATAGACAGAAGATACAAAGTTAACCTTTGGAGAGCTGATGGTCCTACAGAGAAACCTGAGGAAATAGTACATTAGCAACAATCAAAGGTGAAAAAGAAGAAATCTTTGTAGAACTGAAGAATAAGCTGAGACCACAAGTGAGAGTTTTTAGGTCCAGGTAAAATTCATCAAGGGATATCAAGACATACAGACCTACACAGGTAAAAACAGTTTAATTTTAAATATAAAGGAAAAAATGAATATTTTTCTTCCTTATGCACACACAAACTCTGAATATGAAAAGTTCTCCATCTACATTCTGATTCTAGGGTGGCATTGCTCATATATCATCACAGAAGGGACCATTTTATCTGAAAATGACCCAGGAAGAAGTATGCAGTAATTTTGGGTGTGGGGAAAAGGACAGACAGTTAATTCAATGTATTTATACAGAAGAAGAGATTTGCTTCAGAGGAAATAAGGCATGAACCAAAAGGTGCAAAGCTGAGAAATGCTCAGTAGTGGGTCCTTTTTCATTTCTTTTCTAAGCAAACATCAACTCCTAAGATGGCTTGAGAAATAAAGGGCAGAAAATAGTTGTAGAAGGGTAAAGTTGATTTTCACAGGAGAATACAAAGTTTTTCTTTAAATTTCTATTCACTTTTCCTTGACAGGTCTCCATAAGCTACAGAACTGTGTGGCCATTTTCCATTTCTCTACTGTTATGTTTTCCAAGCAAAACCCTAAAAAAAAATTCCTCTGGCTGATATGGTAGAACTGGACATTACCTGTGAAATTCAAAAAGGTACTACCTCTAAAATAGCTAAATTCAAACAATTGCCAGATTTAGATCTCATCAAGATTTAGAAAGAAAAAAATGTCCTGAGTGGACAGGCTCATGCTCACCATCTTTCCTCGTTAAAATAAATAATTTTCCCATATACTTAATTTTATAGCCTTTTCAAATCCTTTACACTTGAATTTATTTTCTGGATTGAGATTCCTTTGTCCAAGAATCTGAACATCAATAGTTTAACATCTCTGTTAAAATGTTGTTACATCTTAGAGTCTAATCTCATTTGCTGTCTCCTGAATTTGATTCTACATACTATGAGGAAGGTGAGAGATAAGGGGAGGTTTTGATCAGAAACTCCCAATCCATGGCCCAAATAAATCAATTCCATGAATAATATCAGTCAGTGCACTTAATTAGCATCTAGCATTTAAAGAAAATTTAGCTAACGATATCGCAAATATGTGATCAAGATTGGAACTGCTGGGCGGCTGCCGTGGCTCAGCAGGCAGAGCTCCAACCTGCCGTGCTGGAGGTCTGGAATTTGATCCCTGGTGCCTCCTGCCCAAATGCAAATTAAAAAAAAAAAAAAGATTGGAACTGCTTTCTAAGAAAAAATAATTCTTTTCTTTAAGAACAACTTACCAGAAACTTTCAACAACAAAGATTTTAATGCATCATCAACATCTACAGCTCTGCCTAAGGGTTTTCTACAGAGTCATGGAATTTGAGGAAACTCATTCGGGTTACCATGCCATGGTTCCTAAGCCATCCACATTATTGTGTAGAACACTAGGCATTCAGCAAAGGGGTAAGCACATGGTTCCTGTTTTCATAATTCAATATATTCAATTGTTCAAAGGTTGTTGAAGTGAAGAGACTGAGTATAACATGAGAAAATAAGCAGAAGAGAGCATCAACCATTGAGGCTTTTAATGATCACTTGGCTATAAAGTTTGTTCTGTGACAAAAGATTATATATGTGTTTGAGGCAGTATAAACAAACTCTGAAAAGAGTGGCATAGTCTGAGTGCTATAGGAGTTTACAGTGAAAGTTGACAGAATCCTATTGTGTTGAAGCCTTAAAATCCCTTAGAGATCATATAGTTTGGCCACTTCGCTTTATGGATGAGTAAACTGAAGCTCAATGAAGGGACTCGACTACTTCATATACTTTTTAGTAGAGGAGAAGGGACCAGAGAATTGATCGCCTGAGTCCCAGTGCAATTCACCCCTCCTCGCTGGGAATTGATACTCTCTCAGAGGAGGATTCAAACTGCATCTCAAAGGGACAGTTAGAATGAAATGAGAGGATGAGAATAAGAAGAGCAGTGCAATTGCTCTTGTGTCTGTTTAGTGAGGAAAGGACATGGAACAGAGGTAGAAATGCAAATGCAAATAGTGTACCACAGCCTGGGGCAGACAATTCGTGTGGGGACTACCGGAGGCAATAGGGCAGAAGTGTACGAGATTTGTTAAGGACTTAGAAGCCCTAAATTAAGGTCTGTAGGCATTAGGCTCCTCAAATAGTTTCCCCAAATGGCCCACCATAATTCATCTACTTCACTCAAGGTCTCCTCTTTCTACCACCCTCTTCTCATTGTCTGGTATTTGACCTTTCATATGAAAATAATCTACTGTGCTCGAACCCCAAGAAAACTTGTACTTGAACTATATGTCTTGCCATGATAAAAGAAAGCTTTGTCCCTTGTTTCTGACCTGGGAAATATTGGGAAGAAAATTTTCCTAGACATGTATTCACACATATAAAGTTGCCTCTTAAGTAAGTGGAAAGCAGGGAGAGCCTGCCATGAAGAAACAATATTTCAAAATCATTCTCCTTTCCAGAGGGATCAAATGTTTCTGTCAAGCTGCTATGGCTTCCCCACTAAGAATACAAATGTTTGGTTTAAATGCAGCACAACAATAAAAAAGCACATAATGGGGCGGGATGGAGTGGGGGTTACAGAAGTAGCAGAATCCAAAATAAATACACATGTTAAGTAAAGATTGAATGGAGATGCAAATTTTCCAGAGCGAAATCATAAGGTATATTTCCCTTTTCATTTTCTACTGGGTTTGATTGCTCAATGAGTTCAGTTGGCTTCTCTCTTTTGAAGAACAGCTTTTTAGAGGCTCTTTTACTGTAGTACATTTGTTAGGAGTCTGGGTTCAACAATCAGACCACATGGATTTGAATTATGGCTCTTCCACTTGGCTGTATAAAGTTGGGGAAGTTAATTAGTCACTGTATTCCTTCCTCTGTAAGATGAGCAAATTATGCATTTTCTGTGGTTGTTATAAGGATTAAATGAGTGGGAGCAAACAAACTCTCAGAATCATGCCTGAAACATAGTAAGCATCCAATATAAATACTAGCTGTTATTAATATATTATTGAATGATCAAAACATCCTTTGAAAGTTTTGATTTTCTATAATCTACAAATGTGCTGAAAATAATTGGATCACAAAGGTGTGAGATAGACTTCCATTTCCAGGAAGATGGAGCAGACAAAATTTCCCCAGTTCCACCAAAAATGTACAACTAAAAACCAGACATTCTACAAAATTAAACAAGCATAAAAAGACTCATGTGTAAGAAAAAGACACAGACTGCCAGTTAGGAAACTCTGGAATCAAGGAATAATAAGATGATGAGTTCGTGGAGTTTTCTTTTTGTTTCATGTATCCCTGACATATGATAGAAATGAGGCAAGCAACTTAGAAATATCAAAGAGTGGAAAATAAATAAACAAACAAACAAAATAAATAAATAAGATCCTGTTCTCTCTAGCCACATGGCAGAAAGGGCAGCCTGTCAAGACAGAAACTTTTAGACAATTATTCCTCTATACCAGCCAAACACCACAGTAAAAATTGTGACCCCCTCACCCCACCCCTAACAGCAAAGTCCAAGTGGGAAACACAGACTTCCCTCCTCTCCAGGCTGTGTTGAGGTGCCAGAGGTTTCAGAGAAGGCCAAGAATATAGATGGGATTTTCATCCCTTGCTGGCCAGTAATAAGACCATGTTCTCTATGGCGTCATGGAGACAAGCAGGAAGGCTAGACTTCCACCCATCTGTCAATAATGTATAGAAGAGGCCTAATGGAGATGAAAGACTTTTATAATCACCAGTGATAATGGGGACACCCTAAGTGAGGTGTCAGCAGAGACCACAGGGGATGTTAGAACTCCATCCTCCAAGTGGTAAAGAGGATGTCCCCAAATAGGTGTCAATAAACACCAGACTGAATTGGGAATCTGGGTTTCTATAGCTAGTGAATATAACGAGGCTACATCTTCCATTCCACTGTTGGAGCAGTGTCAGAAACTCAACTAAAGTGAGAAGTTTAAATAAGAACCAAAGTCTCATAACATGATGCAGAAATGCCCGTATCTCCATAAGAAATGACTTATGTGACAAATTAGCAAGATCTCAAACCAAACGAGAAAAGGAGATTGATATATGCCAATACCAACATAACAGAAATGATAGAATTATCTGACAAAAATTTGAAATAGATATTAGAAAAATGCTTCAATGAGCAATTACAAACATTTGAAACAAATGAAAAGAATAGAAAACCTCACAAATAAATGTCTCATTGAAGAAATAGAAAATATAAAGAAGAGCAAAATAGAAATTTTAGAACGGAAAGATAAACAAATAAAAAATCCCTGTGGATTTGTCTAAGTGCAGAATAGAAAAGATAGACATAAAATCAGTAAGCTTAAAGATTGAAAATTAAAATTACCCACTTGACGACAGAGAGAAAGTAGTAAAGGTATATAACCAATTCAGTGGAGAAAAGACTGACTTTTCAACAATAAGATGATTGAGTCTATGGACATCCATAGGCAAAAAGACAACTGTTGACCTAAGTCTCACATTTACACAAAAATTAACTCTAAATGAATCATGGACTTAATTGTTCAAATGTAAAACTCTAAAAGTTTTAGAGAAAATCTTTGAAATCTAGGGATTGGCCAAAAGTTTTTAAACTAGTCACCAAAAATAACCCATAAATGGATAAATGATAAATAGGATTTCATTAAAATTAAAAACTTTTGCTCTGCAAAAGTTTCTGTTAAGAGAATGAAAAGACAAACTACAAAGTGGGATAAAATGTGTACAAACCATAACTCCTACCAAAGACTAGTATCACAACATATAAAGAATGCTAAAAACAAAGTAAAAAATTTAATTAGAACATGGACAAAAGATATGAAGAGACATTTTACCAAAAATGATAACCAGATGACAAATGTTGCAAACATGAATTATAGCAGCTTTATTTTGGAACAGCCAAAAATTGTAAACAACCCATATTTCTTTCAATGGTTGAATGGTACAACATCAGCAATTAGAAAATGCAAATTAACAGCATAATTAGATAGCATGACACACTGCACACTATCACACAGGCTAAAATAAAAAATAGTGACAATCTCAAATGCTGGCAAAGATGCAAAGAAACTGGGTCACTTATACATTGTTGATGAGAATGAAAAATGGCACAGCCACTTTGGAAAATAGTTTGCATTTACTTAAAGTACTAAACATGTGACTACATTTGACCTATCAATTGCATTCCTGGCCATTTATCATAGAAAAATGATGACTAATGTTCATACAAAAATCTGAACATAATTGTTGATAGCAGTTTTATATTTAATAGCCGCAGTCTAGAAACAACTCAGATGTCCTTCCATGGTTGAATGGTTAAATAATTATGATATATCCATACCATGGAAGGAATATTATTCAGCAATAAAAAATGAATTAACTCTTGATAGACTCAACAACCAAATGAATCTCTAGAGAATTATACAGAGTGAAAACAGTCAATCCCAAAATATATAAAGGCAGTCCCAAATATATTATATTTACTATTATATAATGCTCATTATATAGTATATTACGTACTAGCTGACTCTATAACATTTTTTAAATGATGTAATTTTAGATAGGGAGAACAAACAGGTGGCTGCTAGTGGTTAAGGAGAAGGTGGTGGAAGGGACATAGTATTCCATCATGATGGAAATCCTCTGACTCTTGATGGGATCAATATCAGTATCCTGGTTGTAATATTATACTTCAGTTTTGTAGGATTTTACCACTGGGAACAGTGGCTCTAGGGTACACATGCTCTCTCTCTGCTATTTCTTACAATTGTATGTAAATATACAATCATCTTAATAGAAATTATCACAAAATTAAAAGTTTATTTTAAAAATTGGGTATCATTACATGTCAGCAGATTTTGTAATAGCTGTACCTTAACCTTCCATTCAAACTTTTCCCTCACAAGCACCTAGGTCAAAATAGGAACTAGGGAAGAGATGAGAACAAATCTACTAAAAACCAGATGTCGTAGAAGGATTTTTGATAGTAAGCATTTAAGTTTTAGGCAAGCCTTAGGAAAGTTTTGAATAGCATTTAGATTGAGAATGAGATTTTATTTAAAAGTCATTAATCAAGAGCAAGGACCATCTTGAGGAATTCATCAATTCATCTCTCTTTCCATCCTTATATTCATCCAGTAGTAATGATTACCCCCATTGAAACCAGCTATTGCACTATAAACTGAGAACAGTCATGTATACCACATCCTCAAGAATTCTGGGGCAAGGATTTACACAAAGAAATTAATAATTAAGGTAAAATAAAATACCTATGATTAATAGAAGTAAAGCATGATAACGAAACCAAAAGAAGGAGCATCCACATTTTTGTTCCCAGTGCCTTTACAGGATCCTGATTTGTCATGTAGAATTTAGCCAAGAGAGGAAGGAATGGAGGTTACTCCAGGGTTCTGTTTTGGAACCACTTTCTTGTAAGAAATTGAAACTCAAACTCAGGTACAGGTGAGTCCAGGAGACCCTGTACCAAATACAGAGGACCTTGTGGGAAACCGAGTACTACTGTCTACTTTACCGTCACTCTCATGGGCTTCAGGGGCAACGTGATTCTGTCTGCAGATCTGCTCCACTCTGCTGATTCACTTAGCATCATGTGTTTCTCTGTTTCTTCATGAATTCAAAAAACACAATTCATTGGCTTCCTCTGGCACCAATTCCAAACCTGAATATATAGATCTTAAACATGGACTCCCCACAGCTAACTAATTTGGTCTCTGGATTCAGATTTCAAATTTCATGGGATAATCTGATTGCCAACTAAAATCAAAGGTCCCCTCATCCAGGTAACTGTGGTTGAGTTACACAGGTAGTGTGGCAAAGAGAAATTAGTTCTGGGAAATGATGTAATAGCTAAGTCATCCTGAGAGAAACAGAGGCAGAGAATTGTAAAAGACTGATGCATTGAGGGAACTAAAATACTTCCACATTGTGTCATGTTGCATAGCAGTGGTTCCTAAACTTTTCAACAAATTAGAAGAGTCTGAAACCTTTAAAATTTCAAATGTCCAGGCCAGGCCATAACTAAGATGAATTAAATCACACTACCTGGGCATAGGAACAGTAATCAGTAGTTTTTGAAGTTCACCAATTGATTCCAATACGCAAATAGGCTTGAAAGCTACTAGTGAATAGGGTAGAGATTTTCAAATTTTGCTTTGGAGTTATTATGTAGGGATACTAAGGAGGTAGAATTTTCCTGACATGGTGATTCAATTACCTCTGGGGGAGTAAGGGAGAAAAGATGTCAAAGATGCCTTGATGTTTGGGCTTGGATAATGAATGGATGTGATACTGCATAGTAGAATGAGTCCAGTATTTTGCACAGTGCCTGATGATGGCAGGTAGTAAATATTTAACTGAATGGTGTGTTTTACGTATGTTGACTTCAAAGTCCTAAAGGTCTATTTAAGTGCAAATAGAATATACAGGTTGAAATTCCAGAGAAGTATAGAACAATTACTAATTACTAGTGAAAATAAAAATTAGGCCACAAAAATATTGATCTATGATGTAATATGAATAAGCCAAATGTGGGGAAAAAGTCTTGGGCCAGGAAACAAGCAGACAAGAAAGAATCTGTTTTATTATACTGGGACTGCTTCTGTGCAAACTCACCATTTCTCGATGCCCCTTGGTTACACAGTTGAAAGCTAAACTTCCATATTCCAACTGACAAGCAGTTCTGGAAGATGTCTCACTGGCCCTTATCTCTGTCATCCTTTAGGGTCTTTCTCAATGCCAAGATTGGCCAACGGATACCCCTAACTTGGATTCTGAAGCTTTTACCTCTTTGTGCAACCCTGCCTTAGAGGGTCATATACCAGGAACTGAACAATTATTTTTTCCAATTGTGAAAATAAAAATAGTCTTATTTTTAGTATGGAATTATCCATCCATTTGCCAAAGAGCTATTATCTTCCTATCTGTCTTCCTAAGGGCTTTTCTACTTCCTACTCTAATCTGAGGGAGGGAAATTTCTATAGGACCCAAAAGATGACTTTCCTTCCAAAGAGTGGCCAAGGTAACATTTCTGTCAACTGGAGCAGATATATAAAAATGTAATTAGTATGGGGGGAGGTGTGAGGGTAGTTCAGTGGTAGAATTTTCACCTGCTACCCAGGAGACCTGGGTTCAATTCCTGGCCCATGCACTTCCCAAAACAAACAAACAAAAGAAACGAACAAAAACAAACAAATAAAAAAGCATTTCAACAAATGGTGCTGCAATAACAGGACACTCACATGGTGTGACCCCACCATACAGCATACAAAAGAAAAGTAGTTAGTACAGCATTCCACTCAACATATTTTGGAACACATCATTTAATGTCTCTGCTTATCAGGTCCTTTGCCATTCATGTAATAATTTTTTCTTTTCCCAGCTCCCTCTACGGGTGACCATGATCTCTGGATACAGTTAACAGCTGGGAGGCAATAAGCCATTCCACAACTTAAACACATTTTGAGGTTCAGGAATTGACTCAAGGACTGTAGTAAGGATTTGGGTTAGGTTTTATTATGCTAATTTAGAATAAAGTTTAAGATGTGTAAAGAAACAGAGTTGATATCTCACCTGGAAATGACAAAGAGAATATTGCAGAAATACCTACGAAGTGCACAAAGTTATTTGTACCATCTGTTGGCAATTGACATGATCCCTTGGAGTGGTTTAGCAATTTAGGGCCAAGTTTCATTTGGAGAAATGAATATATAATCCCATGAGTGGCATTGAGAACAGAGTATCATTAGTCATGGTGCTAAATGTGACATGGGCTGGAGTTTTGCTTTGAATGTAAAATAGTTTCAACCATGAGAATATTCAAAAGCCTCTATTGCTAGAAAAAATGAAGAAAAACAGTACCTGTGTACCTTCCAAGCCTCTGGAGTAAACTTCCCGAAACCAACTTGGCATTTTTTTGGGTAAATTTCCAAGCTCCCGATGATTACAGTGTTAGGTGGCATACTAATAGTGTTGTAATGAAAGAAGTCTCAGCCACGCAAACTAAAATACATGTACATTTGCTAGCAAATAAGCACAAAAGCAGTCACGTGGTATCTCATCTCTCTCATTCTAGACCATGACCGACACCATTCATGACAGTTTCATTCCAAGGCAAATGTGACAAACTTCTAACAGCAGGTCCAGCTTATCTTGTAGTTAGATTGGATGACATGATCTTCTAAGGGTGGAGTAAAAAACAAAATGAGTTTTAGATTCACTTTGGAGTGCCACCACCAAAGGCTGTTGTGATGCCCAGATTCTAATTTCTAGTTCTTGCAAGGACAGAGGTGCTTCTATAATACTTCTAACCAACCGTATGTTTTGATTACTTTCATTTTACCAACACAGAAACTATTTCAAACATCTCATATACTGATTAACAAAATGTCCACTGAGTGCTTCTCACATGTAATGTTCATAGAATCATCTGGGGGACTTACCAAAATGTAGGCTCTGATTCATTTGGTCTGGGTTGGGTATGTGAGATTATGCATTTCTTGTTTTTAATGAAATTTTATTGAGATGTATTCACATACCATATAGTCATCCAAAGTATACAATCAATTGTTCAAAGTGTCATCATATAGTTGTGCATTCATTGTCACAATCAATTTTTGAACATTTTCATTACTCCAAAAACAATAAAAATAAGAATAAGAATATAGACAAAAATAAAAAATAACACCCAAAACCTCCTATACCTCCATGCCCCCTATTAATTATTCATTTTTTGCTTTAATCCTCTTACTCAGTTGTTGATAAGCTGGATGAAGGGACTGTCACTTACAAGTTTTTATATTCACCAAAAACTGAAAATGAATATCCATATAATGCATAGGAATAACCTCCAGAATGACCTCTCATCTCTTTTTGAAATCTCTCAACCACTGAGACTTTATTTTGGTTCATTTCTCTTCCCCGTTTGGTTAAGAAGTCTTTCTCAGTCCCATGAAGGCAGAGTCAACCTCATTCCCAGGTGTCACGTCCCACGTTGCCAGGGTGATTTACACCCCTGGGAGTCACGTCCCACATAACAGGAGAGGGCACTGAGTTTCCTTTCAGAGCTGTCTTAGAGAGAGGCTATATCTTAGCAACAAAAGGAGTTCTCTGAGGGTGATTCGTAGGCATATTATAAGTAGTTTTAGCTTCTCCTTTGCAGGGATAAGTTTCATAAGGAGCAGCCCCAAGATTAAGGGCTTGGCCTGTTAAATTGGTAGTCCCCAGTGTTTGCAAGAATATCAAAACTTCCCTAGGTGGGGGAGTTTAATATTTCTCACATTTTCCCCAGTATCTCCCGGGGACTTTGCAAATACTTTTTTTAATCTTCTCTCAGGATTACTCTGGGATATATCAGGATATCATTGTAGGTATATATCACAGTTCACCCTTCCATTCATCATCAATGTGCAATTAGGCCACCTTCGTCCATTGCAAATTATGAATACTGTCACCATATGCACCAGTGTGCAAAAGTCCATTTATGTGCCTGCTTTCAGTTCCTCCAGGTATATACCTAATAACAGGATTGAAGGATCATATGGCAACCCTATACTTCACCTCCTATAGAAGCACCACACTGCCTTCCGGAGGGGCTACACCATTCATTCTACTTCTGTACAAACAGCGAATAGGTACATCTCTCTCTCCACATTTTCTCCAGCACTTCTATCTTTCTGTTTATTTTTAAAAGTTTTATTTACACACCATATAATCCATCCTAAGTAAACATTCAATGATTCCTGGTATAATCACATAGTTATGCATTCACCACCATAATCTATATGAGGACATTTCCATTTCTTCCACAAAGAAAGAAGATGACAAAAAAATGAAGAATGAAAAATAAAAAGAAGAAAAAACAACATCAAGAATCCTTCCCTTATACTCTCGCATATTGACATTTACTTTGTTATATTGCCTTTGTTACATTTAATGTAAGCATATTATAATGTTCCTGTTATCAACATACATACTTTTCATTGTTTGTATTTTTTTCCATTTTTTTATAATACAGAAACAATTTTTTACACGAAAAAATATACCATCTCATTTTCAACACCTTGCACTGTTGACATTCATTTGTTCTCCCTCATGATAAAACATTCTCATACTTTTACATTTAACCACAATCACTGTCCACTCTAGATTTCCTTAAGTTATACAGTCTCAGTTTTTATCTTCTATCTTTCATTCTGGTGTCACACATGTCTCTATCTTTCCACTTTCTACCATGTTCACACTCAACTTTGTTCATTATACTTACAACATTGTACTACCACCATACAGTATTGTTCTATCCATTTCTGAATCCCCATATTCAATCCTGTTGAACATTCTGTACCACTTCAGCATCAAAGGCCTTATCTCTACCCTCCTTCTATCTCCTGATAACCTGTGTTCTCAACTTTAACTTTCAAAGTGCACTCATCAATGTTAGTTCATGTTAGTGAGACCATACAGTATTTGTACTTTTGTTTTTGGCCAATTTCCCTCAACATAATGTCTTCAAGGTTAACTTGTATTTTTGCATATATCATGACTTTATTCTGATATATCATATCTTCTTACTTTCTTTCTCTCTTTTTACCCTTTACTGATAGTCTTCATCTCTACACTCCTCCAGACCTCTGTCTCCTGTCTTTTCCTATCTGCCTATAGTGCCCGCTTTGGTATTTCTTATAGAGCAAGTCTCTTGTTCACAAACTCTCTCAGTGTCTCTTTGACTGAAAATATTTTCAACTTGCCATCATTTTTGAAAGACAGTTTTGCTGCATATAGAATTCTTGATTGGCAGTTTTTCTCTTTAGGTATCCTAAATATATCATGCCACTGTCTTCTTGTCTCCATGGTTTCTGCTGAGAAATCCACACATAGTCATATCAAGCTTCCCTTGTATGTGATGGATTGGTTTTCTCCTGCTACTTTCAAAATACTTTCTTTGACATTTGACAGTCTCATTAGTGAGTGACTTGGAATATATCTTTTAGATCCATTCTGTTTGGGTTATGCATCAATTCTTGAATCCGTAATTTTATGTCTTTCACAAGAGATGGAAATTTTTCAGTAAATATTCCTCCTCTAGTCTTTCTGCACTTTTTCCATTCTCTTCTCCTTCTGGGACACCTATAACATATATACCCATGTGCTTCATGTTTTCATTCAATTCCCTGAGACCCTACTCAAATTTTTCCATTCTTTTCCCTATTTGTTCTTTGTGCGTAGGATTTCAGATGTCATGTCCTCTAGTTCACTAATCCTTTCTTCTGTCTCTTCAAATC